>JAQFYH010000004.1:0-37611 GCA_034694405.1 Scolopendrellopsis subnuda
TCGTTCCATCCGGCGAGACCTTAGTATTGGAATCAGCCTCTCCACTGCCAATAAAGGATATAAAAGGCGAGTCTAAAGAGGGCAGCAAAGAGGAGGTCAAAGTCGTCAAACAGCTATCTAAAGAAGGCAGCAAGGAGGAGGCAAAATCTGTTGAAGCAAGTCCCCCTACTGGTAAAGCTACTCCACCAAAAACCGGTAGAACAACCCCAAGTCCGACAGGTAAGGCCAGTCCCCCAATCAAAGCTACAACTCCAGTCAGTGAAGCAACTCCTGCTGCCAGCAAAACTACAACAAAATCGAGCCCAACTTCAAAGACTGCCGGTAGCCCGACCCCTCCATCTCCAACTACAAAAACCCCGAGTCCAACCACAAAAACCCCGAGTCCAACCACAAAAACCCCGAGTCCAACCGGGACCCCTCCTACAAAACCATCGGAAATGACTAAAAAACTTCCCAGTCCCATTAGCGAGATTCCCAGCCCAACTGCTGCAGAGAAAAAGGCCCCAACCACTAAGCCAACTCCTCCTACTTCTTTTGGTGAATCCTCTCCAATTGCAAGTAAATCCGTAAGGACTGCCCCTAGTCCAACAACCAAAACTGCCCCCAGTCCATCGAGTAAGACTGCACCCAGTCCTACTGCCAAGTCGGCTCCCATTCCCATACCTAAGGCGGCTGCAGCCAGTCCGACGAGTAAGTCAGCTAGCCCGAAAACAGCCCCAAGCCCCACTAGCAAGACGGCACCAAGCCCTACCGGCAAAGCGACACCAAGCCCTTCGACCAAGACGGCACCAAGTCCCACTACCAAGACGGCGCCGAGCCCTACAACCAAGACTGCTCCAAGTCCCACTACCAAGACTGCTCCAAGTCCCACTACCAAGACTGCTCCAAGCCCAACTACCAAGACTGCTCCAAGCCCTACGACCAAGACTGCACCAAGTCCCACTACCAAGACTGCTCCAAGCCCTACGACCAAGACTGCACCAAGTCCCACAACCAAAACGGCCCCCAGTCCTACAGCTAAGTCGGCCCCCATTCCTATAAGTAAGCCAGGTGGTAAGACCGCGGCTAGCCCGACTAGCAAGTCTCCAAGCTCAGCTGGAAGTACGCCTAAAATGACCTCGCCCAGTCCTCCAAAAGAGGCGGGTTCAAAACCGTCATCTGGTAAAGCGAGTCCAAGCAGTCCCAAGGATAGCCCTGCTAGCACTAGATCGAGCAGTTTTGACAAAACCACTCTGGCCAAAGTCGAAGAGAGCAAGATGGAGGAACATGTCAAGACTTCCAAGACCACGAAAACTTCTTCCATTCCTACTAAAACTGCTGCCAGTCCAACGACCAAAAAGCCCAGTCCGACCGGTTCCGGCCGCACGACTCCAACGAAAGAGTCGGCTTCGAAACCATCATCTGGAAAAGTAAGTCCGAGCAGCCCAAAGGATAGTCCCGCCAACACCAGATCGAGCAGTTTCGACAAGACCAACCTGTCCAAAGTGGAAGAGAGCAAGATGGAAACGGCCACATCTACCGTCGAGGAGGAAGGAAAACGTTCTACGACGACCGTTCAGTCGCAAGTCTCTGTCGAACCAGGGCAAATAGTCGTTACCAAAAAAATAACAACGACGACCGTCACCTCCGTTAGTGGCGTCGTTCCATCCGGCGAGACCTTAGTATTGGAATCAGCCTCTCCACTGCCAATAAAGGATATAAAAGGCGAGTCTAAATTTTCTGCGGCCAAATCGAGTGCTTCGGCCATTACTACCAGCAAAGGTAAAACCCCGTTATAAAATCTCCGTCCACTCTCGTGGCACCAAAACGCCAACACCAACACCTGGAATGCATGAGTTCGGAGAAGTGCGATTTCAACTCCATCGAGCATGTTGGCACACCAACCTGGCTTTCTTTTTTTTTCAATATATTTGTATGTGTTTAAACGTGATGTCTGCATTTTTCGCACAAGTTCTGAAAAGTTCGATACTTAATCATGAGAGAAGAGAACACTTTTTAACTCGAATGAATTACGAATATCCCGACATAATTTTGGAAGGGAAATAATATTACTTTTTGTTATATAATATTCAGTAATATTTTTTGTTTTGTCTCTTGTAAACATCACTGATTGTATCACTGATCGTATCACTTCTGTGCAATATTCATAACCCATTTTTGTTTTTTACACTTTTCAACTATCTATTGCACATTCACAGCCTCGAATGAATATACTGGCACCTGAAATTCTTAAGGTAGATTTTCACCGCTTCCGTCTAGTTGCGTTTGACCAATCACTTACTGGGAATGTCAGAGTTCAACCAATCAGAGCGGTAAAACACAACTAAATGCAAGGTTTACGGAAGCGGTGGAAACCTACCTTTATTATCAGAGTTCTCTTTGATCCAGACGCCTAAATCCGTCGTTAGCTCCACGGCAAGCGTGTCAGTTTAAATATACTCCCGACAGAAGCGTAGCAAACTTTAGTTTTAGAATACGAAGTAATATCGTAATAAATTGAAGTGCAAGGAAAGTGGGGGGATTTGTGGGAAACAGGTACAGTCTCTGTAGTGTTTAATTAATTGGTGTTTTCTGAAGTAGAAAACGAGCTAATTTCACTTGCCAGTATTTCATACCATCACCGATTTTAAATGCGTACATTTTACTTCGAGATCAGCCGAATAAGTTGTGCGAAAAAAAAAAACCAAGTGCTGTTGTTTGCCTTCGCAAACCCCATTTTTATTGCTTATGTAATTTTATACCGTTTCTGACTTGCAAAATAAGATTAAATTTTATAAGTAATTTATATTAAAAATACTTTAATTTAAAATTTTATAAACATATTAATTTATGCTGAAGTTTGGGATTACGCATGAAAGAATTAATTAAAATATACTCGTATTTCAGTTTTAAATCCTGCTTATTCTGCTATCACGCGAGGAAACATTTATGTCTTTGTATCAGTTTATTTAAATTTCTGTCTGGTCATTCACAGTATCACTTTGGCTTCTCGCAACACCTCTATTCAATTTTACGTAGAATATACGTTGAAGTAATTGGGCTCCAATTCGGTAACTCGTATTAATTACCCTTGCTGAGATATTTTCGTGTTTGTAACCCATTCAACACATTATCCGAAAGTGAAAAATTCGAACATACATTGGACGTCCAATGGATGTCCGAAAAAGGTCATCCATAGAATATCCAATGGATATCCGAATGTCTCACTTTTGGACAGTGGACGTGTTGTATCATAGGTATACGATACTTTAGAATATTTATCTCTAAAGTCTAAACTTTATTGAGATCTTATTCGAAGTCCCCAAAGATTCCAGCTTTGGGAGAATCCAAAATGTTACTATGAATTGATGAAGGAATGTTACTTCATTTAGGCGAAATTTATAACTCATACCAAGACGTAGATGTTTCAAGTTTTCAGTGTTTTATAGTCGTGCGCGCTTGAACTCTCTGGCTAATAATTTTTTGCGCCTTTTTTTCTTCTATAGATAGCATACGTCTAGCGGAAACGGAAACGTACTCATCTTCCGAGATACTTGATACTTCGACTCCGGAAATGCATCGCAAAACCGAAGGTAGGACCAACAACCTTTTTATATTTGTTAAATATTTTCAAAAACAACGATACGACCTTTTTAAAATTAAAAAATTAATTTTCGATGCTTGATAACGCAAAATTTTTATTTATTTTCGATTTATGAAATAATAAAAAATGAATTCAGGAAATGCGGCTGATCATTCTTGACGTCATGTCCGCTTCGTTGCCATGGTGAGGCCACGTCTCATTCGGAACTTCCGGAAAAATACAAAAAGATGGCTTCACCATGTCAACAAAACCGATATAACGTTCTTGCGATGAAATGATGAATGAGTTGATGGTGATAAAACGAAAGTCAGTGTTTAGTGTGTTTTTTTTTCCAAATTGTTTTCCCAAAATAAAGATGCTGTCACATTTTTACGGAGCCTATTGTGATTGGTTCAAAGACATAGTGCTACCCTTTTGGGTGGCTAATCGAAGCTATGAAACCTCAGAAAATCTAATACTCTTTTTAATCCAAAATTTCCTGAATTCATTTTTATTTCTACGAATGAGTTTTTTCAGTCATGTCTGCATAAATTTCGCTAATTTAAAAGGACTATAAATCAGAGCCGTTTTAAAAATTTCAGTATATTTGAAAGTATATACTTATAAGTATTCTTACAAGTATTTACTGCAGACACTTATTCTGTATAGAAATGTATACTATTGTCCTTTTAAACTAATTCTTCATCCGATCATTTCATAAAATCATTTTGATTGCTTGAATTTTATCTTTTTTTTTTCCTTTTGCAAAAAGCCTATTTTTAAAGATTATCAAAATATTTTAAGTTTTAAATCGCACATTTTCTTTTATAAAGCCATAGATTTTTACAAAATGCTTATTTTTAATTAAATAATTTTCAAATAGCCTCTTTTCTATTTATTTTGTTGCTGATGGTTCTGTTTACAATTTTTATTTTCTGCGGTATTTTCGCTGAATAAAAAAGAAGTTTAAAAAAAATCTGAAACATCACAGTAAAGCCGGAAAAAAAAGTTAACAGGGATCCCAAACTGTTTTGAAGCGGTCGCATTGACCGAAACTAATTACGTGATGTTCCAGATGAATATTAGAATATTTTAGAACTTTGCTTTTATAAAATATGCTTATCTTATTACAGTAAGAGTAGTTTTTAGAATTATAGTATTTTTAATTAATTTTGCTAGCTTTTTAAAACTGCAGTGATAGCATTACAAATGAGTGTATTTTTAAAGTTTTATATATTTGATAAATAATAAATCGAAAGTTAAAAATATCAGGATCTAGATATTTGTTTATGTACATAATATTGTCAGGTATATTTATGTAACGAGAATTGTCAGGAATTTAAGACTTAAATGATGAAATAAGCAGTTGGTTAGGTTGTTTTAGTGATTAGACAGGTTAATAAGTAAGCAGCGATAGATTGAGTATTTGGTTTGGATTACGGGGAGCTTGAATTGATAGAAACTCAGTAATTATAAGTGGATTAGTTTGAGAATAATTTTAATGAGAGTGTAGGAAATTTAGCAGAAAAGTTGCCAGGATTTGAGAATAGCTAAGACCGCATTAGATTTATAGCGTTGAAAGAAGTGCTAGAAAAATAGCTGTTAGCAAAACAGGAAAAGAGATTATCCTTTGCAACCTATTTTATTATTTGCTTTATTTAAATTTTTTTGTTTTTGTTTTTCTATGTAAACCACGACGCTTGGAGTATGTATAGCTTGCTAGAAAAAAAAAGCATTTTTTGCCTGCATATTGTATACATTTTATACACATCTCTCTAAGTTTTAATTTTACTCTCGTCATTCTCTCATTTCAGACACATGGGAACCGTCATGTGTTCCATCATTTGCAGAAACACTAAAAAAAAAGTGTTTAAGTAAAAACATTCTTTGTTTAATGATATGAGTTTTGTGAAATTTTGATTTCTAGATTTACCGAAATTTTTTATTCTAATGATGGTGCCTGTATTTTGTGTCCACCCCAACATCCAGTCCTTCAGGTTTCGAACCAATCAGCGGCGGCGGTCTTGTGCGCAGACGCGGAGGATGAAAAACCGACTGAAGGCGAGTTGATCACCAAAGTGCCTAGATCAGAAGAGCCGACGGACGAAAGGAAGGGTATTGAAATTATCTGTGATTTAATGGCTCTTGATGATAGAGAAATAGACAAAACGGAAATGTCTAAAGAAGTTTGTACTGTTGAAGAAAGAGAAACTGATGAAATAGACAAAGCGGAAATAGAAATGTCAAAAGTTTGTACTGTTGAAAGTACTGATGAAGTAGACAAAACGGAAATAGAAATGTCTAAAGAAGTCTGTATTATTGATGAAAAAGAAACTGATGAAATAGACAAAACGGAAAAAGAAGTTTGTACTATTGATGAAAGAAAATTGTTTAGAGAAACTGATGAGAAAATGAATGAAGTTGTTGCAAAACTAGAACAACTAGTTGAAACCGATCTGAAAGATCTTGTTGAGAAAGAGATTGATAATGAAGATGAATCTATGACGATGGAAGTTGTCATTGTTGAGAATATGGGTGATGTTGACTCGCAAACTAAAATAATCTCGGAAGAGGTCAAAGAAACGGTGAAGGGATTGAGAAGAGAAGAGAGTGCCGTTAGCACGGAAGCGGAGATGGATG
This sequence comes from Scolopendrellopsis subnuda, assembly GCA_034694405.1. NCBI lineage: Eukaryota > Metazoa > Arthropoda > Symphyla > Scolopendrellidae > Scolopendrellopsis > Scolopendrellopsis subnuda. The sequence goes on from JAQFYH010000004.1 coordinate 6,203, forward strand.
ACGAAGACATGAGAAGTATAAAAGATGTGGCATCCGATACGTACGACGATATATCTTCAAGAGAATTAGACGGTTTGATGATAAATTATCCAGTGAAAACCGTCATATTTACCGAGGTTAGAGAGGTTACGAAGGGTAAATCAACGCCCTCTGACGATAAACGAGAGACTTCCGAAGACGGACAAAAGAGACGCGGATTTTCAGACGCATCACCTCCTAATGAAAAGTCAGAAGACGAGAACCGTAGACCGCGAAGAGGGTTCTCAGAGGACTTTAGAGAGACTGACAGGACCAGTGAGAGGTTACCGGCTATGGAAGTGGTCGTTAGTCGGAGAGAATTTCATACCAAAGACGCTTCCGCGAGGGAAGAGAGTACGGTTACTCTCTTCAGTCCGACCGAAGTGCCTAAGATGTTCGAGATTCACATCTCGTCGGAATCTCGCATCAAAATAACTTCTCAATCTTCGACGGAATCGAAACAATCCGTTATCGAATTTACTACGAAAGAGCCGTACGAGAGTAGAGAATTTGGCACGAGTCCAATGAAAGACGAGATCGAGATTGAAGAAGAAGAACCACAAAAGGAAGAAGAAGAAGAACAAGAAAAGGAATTTACTACTAATGCAGATTTGATTATTCCAGGTTTCGCGAATGTAGACGAGTTTTCTTCAACCGAAGATACCACATTACGCATAAAACAAACGGAATTCCTGTTATCGGAAACGGAAATTGAACCTAGGCCTAGCGATTCGTTGGATCAAGAGGAAACCATTTTGCGAGCGAAGCAGCCAGACACGACCGAGGCTTCGGTGGCTACCGATTCCCAATCTACTTTCGAGATGGCTACAAGCCCCCAAGGAATTGAAGCTCATTCCGTGGCGTTGAGTCCAATGGATGACATTGCAATCGTCAAAAGTACGGATGCATCATGCAGTCCCATTCTGACGGGAACGATATCGATAGGAGTCAGTCCCATCTTGACTCCCGGCGAAGAAGCGCGTTTTGTTGACATCGCCACAAGTCCCATGCGCATTTCTCCGTCAGATTCTGAAATAAAGTTGGCGGCGAAGCTGAGCGAAATTGTGTTGAAGCCCACCCGAAGAGATACTTCAACCAGCCCGATTTCACAAACTCCAGTGGAGCCCGTCACCTTCAGCATTAGCTCAATTGGGATCGATCCAAAAGAGTTACGTCCCGAATTCTTAAACGAGGTACTGAGAACTATGGAGCACATGCTAAGATTTGAAGAAAGAAGATTTTTAGAACGAATCCAAGAAGAAATTCGCGAAGAAATGGGCGAATCGTCGCTCGATAAAGAAGTTCGAGTTTTCGAAATTCGCGACAAGCATGAAATGATAGAAGATAAAAAAGATGACGTCATAGCCGAAGACGAAGAGAGCGTAGAAGTTAAACAAACTAAACATGCTACTCTTGAAACGATGGATATGAAAATGGAAGATCTTTCCACGGAAGAAGATGTTAAAGAGCGTAAGGAAGAAGTGGCAGAAATGTCAGTAGTGGGAGAAATTTTTGCTATGAGAAGGGCACAAGCTTTTGAAACCCTATCGATATTCTCGACAGAGGAATCGGAGAGGAAAGAAGAAATCACTGAAATAAAACCAGAAGAGCCCGACACTTCACAGGTCGATGAAATAAAAGAAAGCCCAGAGAAGGAAAAAGACGAATCAGCAGATACGATTGAAGAAATGAAAGGTGACGAACCAGAGAGTGAAATCGAGACTTCAAAGGTGGAAGAAATAAAAGAAAGTCTAGAAAAGGAAAAAGACGAAACAATCTTCAAAGCAACTGAAACGGTTCCATCTCCTGCTAAAGAGCCCGAGACTGAAATCGATATTTCAAAAGTGGAGGAAATAAAAGAAAGTCCAGAGAAGGAACGAGACGAAACAACCTTAGAATCACCGGAAATAATCACAGAGATTAAATCTGACGAACCAGAGACTGAAGTCGACGCCAAAATTGCCGATGAAATAAAAGAAAGCACAGAGAAGGAAAAAGACGAAACGACCTTAGTATCAACAGAAAAGGTCCCATCTCCTGGTGAAGAGCCCGAGGCTGAAACCGATACTTCAAAGGTGGAAGAAACAAAAGAAAGTCCAGAGGAAAAATACGAAACAGCTATAGAATCACCAGAAACGATCACAGAGATGAAAGGTGAAGAACCCGAAACTGAAGTCGACGCCGCAATGGCTGATGAAATAAAAGAAAGTCCAGAGAAGGAAAAAGACGAAGAAGTCGTAGAGATCACATCTGAAGAGCCCGAAAGTGAAATCGTCAACACAAGGGCTGATGAGATAAAAGAAATTCCAGAAAAGGAAAAATTCGAAATTACGGAAGAAGAAACGCTGAAAACACAAGAATCGCTGGAGGAAGTTTCCGAGATAAAAGTGTCTTATGAAATTAGGGAAACGATTGATGTTCCGTGCTTGGCTTATACACAGGGTGATGTAGAAAGCGGGAAAGTGAAAGCGGAAAAAGCAGAAACTTCTGTCGAAATTTCAGAAGCAACACCATTGGTATTGGAAGTTGAAAAAACAGAGGTTGCAAAGGATAATATTCAGTTAAGGGATACATCTATCGAAACAGGTGTTAGGGATATAGATGTTGAGAAATTCGAAAAAGCAACTGAATTAACAGACGATGTTAAAATTGAAAAATTAAAAACAGGCGAATTAATAGAAGTAGAAATTTCTGGTATGGGTTTTGTTGGTGAGGGAGAGATAGGCAAATTAACTGAGCAGACTAGTGTAGATGGTAGTGCTGAAATAATAAATGATAAACAGGCTTCGGTTGAAAGTTTACCCGTTTCAGAATTACCCGATCCCTGCATTAGAATGCTTGCAATGTTATCTGACACCGAAATAACTAAAGAAGTTTATATTGCAGACGAAGAATTTAATCTTTCAGATAGTACAGAAATTAAGGTAAGTGTAAGTGCGGAAGCGAAAGACGTAAGGCCTCAGGCAAAAGACTATTTAGATGAAGGTAAGTTTCTAGATGAAGATGTTACAGAAAAAGAAGACGTTCCAGTAGACACAGTACAAGATATACTGGCTATGAAGGTTTCTTCAGAACAGTTAGAAACTCGTGCCATGGAGAGAAAACAAAAAATGTCCAGGCCCAAAGAACTTGCTATTACCAAAGACTTACCGTGTGTGATAGAACAACCAACTCCATCAGATGACGAGGCGGCTGAAATAGAGACTGGAGAGACAATTCAAATAACCCCACAGACTGCAAGCCCTGAACATGACGAGTCAGTGCCGGAAGTGAAAGACGTCACAGACTCAGTTCAAATCCCGGAAAAGATTACTCCGATAGAGACTGGAGAAATAACACTCACTGAGACTGAAAGTCCCAAACCTGATGAGAAAGTATATAAATATTCCGAAAAAATGTTAGAAACAGTTACTGTAATAGAGGCTGAACAAATTCCGGAAAAAGTTACTCTAACAGAAACTGAAGAGAAAGACAGTGCAAAATTTGAACAAATCTCGGCAAAAGTTAGTCCAGAAGTATCTGAACAGAAAGATATTACACAGTCTGAACAAATCCAGGAAAAAGTTACTCCAACACAATCTGAACAGAAAGTCATTGCAAAGTCTGAGCATGTGCAGGAGGAAGTTACGCCTACAGAATCTAAAGAGAAAGACATTGCAGAATCTGAACAAATGCAGGAGACCGCTACTCCAATCGAATCTGATCTGAGAGAGGTTGCAGAGTCTGCACAAATCTCGGAGAAAGTTTCTCCAGTAGAATCTAAAGACAAACACGTTGCAGAGTCTGAGCAAATCTCGGAGAAAGTTCTCCCAACAGAATCTGAACAGAGAGACGTTGCAGAGTCTGAACAAACCCCGGAAGAAGTTACTCCAACAGAATATGAAGAGAAAGACATTGCAGAGTCTGAACAAACCCCAGAAAAAGTTACCCCAACAGAATCTGGACAGAAAGAGGTTTCAGAGTCTGAGCAAATCACGGTAAAGGTTACTACAACAGAATTTGAAGAGAAAGAGGTTTCAGAGTCCGAACAAATCTCTGAAAAAGTTACTCCAACAGAATCTAAAGAGAAAGAGGTTGCAGAGTCTGAGGAAACCTCTGCAAAAGTTACTCCAACAGAATCTGAAGAGAAAGAGGTTTCAGAGTCTGAACAAATCCCGAAAAAGGTTTCTCCAACAGAATCTGAAGAGAAAGAAGTTGCAGAGTCTGAACAAGTCTCTGCAAAAGTAACGCCAACAGAATCTGAAGAGAAAGAGATTGCAGAGTCTGAACAAACCTCTGCAAAAGTTACGCCAACAGAATCTGAAGAGAAAGAGGTTTCAGAGTCTGAACAAATCCCGGAAAAGGTTTCCCCAACAGAATCTGAAGAGAAAGAGGTTTCAGAGTCTGAACAAATTCCGGAAAAGGTTTCCCCAACAGAATCTGAAGAGAAAGAAGTTGCAGAGTCTGAACAAATCTCTACAAAAGTTACTCCAACAAAATCTGAAGAGAAAGAGATTGCAGAGTCTGAAAAAATCCCGGAAAAGGTTTCCCCAACAGAATCTGAAGAGAAAGAAGTTGCAGAGTCGGAAAAAATCCCGGAAAAAGTTACTTTGACAGAATCTGAACAGAGAGACGTTGCAGAGTCTGAACAAACCCCGGAAGAAGTTACTCCAACAGAATCTGAAGAGAAAGAGGATTCAGAGCCTGAACAAATCTCTGCAAAAGTTACTCCAACAGAATCTAAAGAGAAAGATGTTGCGGAGTCTGAACAAACCCCGGAGAAAGTTACTCCAACAGAATCTGAAGAGAAAGAGTTCGCAGAATCTGAACAAACCAAGGAAAAACTTACCCCAACAGAAACTGAACAGAAAGACGTTGCCGAGTCTGAACAAATCTCTTCAAAAGTTAGTCCAGTAGAATCTGAACAAATTTCGAAAAAAATTACTCCACCAGAATCTGATGAGTTTGCAGAGTCTGAAAAAATCCCGGAACAAGTTACTCCAACAGAGATAGGAGAGGAAATCCCAATAACAGTCGAGACTGCAAGTCCCAAAACCGGAGAGAAACCCGTTTTAGAAGCTGAAACGTCCACCGATAAAGTTTCTATCGTGAAGACTGTTGTTTGTGATCCTCCTGTCATGCCTGACGAACTTTCTGTCCTAAGTTTGATTAGAGAATGTGCTACTGAAGAAGAGCTAAAACTAGTTCACCATATCGATATAATTTCGCCTGACACTGGTTCACCAAAGGAAGAGCTGATTGTAAAAGAAATTGCAGACACGTCTTTTGCGGAAACTTCTGCTGCTTCATTGTCTCGGTTACTTCAGGAAAGGAGAGGGGACATCTACACAGGGTCTAAACAAATCACAAAAGAATTTTCTCTAACAGAGACTATAGAAAAAACCACAGATTCTCAGAGTCCCGAGAAGGAAGTTATAGATACTGGTGAAATGCCTTTAAAAGATTCTCTGACTGAAGAGAAAGAAGCCTTTGAAGAAATAAAGGAAAAAGTTTCTCCAACAGATGGTGGAGAAAAAATTGAGACGAAGTATCCCGAGAAAAAGGTTGTAGATTCTACTGAAATTTCTTTAAAAGTTTCTCCGACTAAAGTCGAAGAGAAAGAGGAATCTGAAGAAATCGCGGAAAAAGTTTCTCCAACAGACAGCGGAGAAAAAATTGATACTGAAAGTACCGAGAAAGAGGTTGTAGATTCAGAAGAAGTTCCTTTAAAAGTTTCTCCAACTGAAGAGAAATTGGAATCTGAAGAAATCACGAAAAAAGTTTCTCCAACAGACAGCGGAGAAAAAATTGATACTGAAAGTACCGAGAAAGAGGTTGTAGATTCTGAAGAAGTTCCTTTAAAAGTTTCTCCAACTGAAGAGAAAGAAACCTCTGAAGAAATCAAGGAAAAGGTTTCTCCGACAGACAGCGGAGAAAAAATTGAGATCGAAAGTCTCAAAAAAGAGGTTATAGATTCTGAAGAAATTCGTTTAGAAGTTACCCCAACTAAAACTGGAGAGAAAGACATCGATTCTGCACAAATCGCGGAAAAAAGCAAAGTGGACGTAGTGAGTGAACATGATTTACAAGAGAAAGTTCAACTTGCTTCCAAAGATTTGGACGAAGAGTCGAAAGAAATCGGCGTGGTGAAATCTGATACGTACGGCACCGAAGAAAAGGGAATAATAGACGAGGAATTAAAAGAAAAATATCTGGAAGTTTTAGTGCAAAAAACTTTAAGATCAGACGAAGCAGGTGTTATGATATTCCACGATTCAGCAAGCGAGATCTTGTCTGAGGACAAAATACGCAAAATGGAAACGTTGAGTCAAATAAAGTTTGAAAAAGAAATTACACAAAGAGAGAAAGTAGCTGCCTTGTACTTATCAGAAGTGGTAATAGACGATAAAGAGATATTATTACAAGGTGATGTTATTGACAAAGTTAGCGACCTAGAACACAAGGGTCGTGCAATGACTAGCCCTGCAGACACCACGGTTGAGAAAGAGGAATCAGGGTCTGTTTCGGAACTGCAACAAACGACAGAAGGAATATCCAAGCAAACAGAGGACGTGGAAGAAAAGGGGAAGAAAGACGAGGAAGTTAAAGAAAAGTTTTCAGAGAGAGAAACTGCAACGAAAACAGTTGATGAAACGAAGATTGACCTCAGCGAGGACGATGGTGACAAGAGCAAGGAAATTAAATCGGAATTCGATGCCGATAGTTTGGAATCTCCGGAAAAAATGGATTCGGAGCAAGAAGAAAAAGTAGAAGACGCTGCTAAAGAAGAAGTAGAATCTACCGAGATAAAGACTACAAGTGAGTTAAAAGAGATTACGGAACAAGTTACGATTACGAAAACTGAGGTAAGTATGGAGGAGGTATCAGAACGAAAGCTCGTCTCGGGCGAGGATATACAAGTCGATGTAGTTAAGGTAAGTCCTGAAACAGTAGAGGGGAAGAAAGAGGGAGTGAAGGTAACGGATAGTCCTGGGGATGCTAGTGATAAGAGTGAGGAATCTGGGGATAAGAAAGCAGAGGGCAGGTGTGCCGATTCCAGTCCCGAATCGGAGCACAAATCGTCGAGTTCTGAGGATAGTGGCGATATAAAATCGGGGAGTAAAGCTGTTCCTAGTACTGCGAGTTCCCAGAAAGTTGAAACTGAACAGAAATCTAAAGAGGTTGAGGAGTCAGAGAAAAAACCAAAAGATGAAAAAGACGATGCGAAAGAAAGTGGTGAAAGCCCGTCAAAATCAGTCGAACAAGAAATGCCAGAAAGTGAAACAATTTCCCAAACCCTTATTACTTCCGAAACGAAACTTCTTGATTCTGTCGAGAGTAAATTTGTAGAAATTGAGAACGAAATGGCTGCTGCAGATGATAAATCTTCCGAAGTTAAAACCAGTAAATCAGTAATTTACGAAAGCGAACAATCGCTGACAAAATCCCAAATCAGGAGACAAATAATAACGTCAGAGAAGTTCGTCCTACTTCCTCTGTCCGATAGACCTCCAATGTCATTTGTGGGCGGAGCTTCTTCCAAAACGGAAGACGAAACTGCTGCACATTTCGCAGCGGAAAAACTCGGTTACGTCGAAAAGAAAATATCTCCCAACAACGAAAAGATTGAGGTACTTTCCAAAGAAAAGTTTTCTCCCATTTTGGAAGTGACAATCGTCACGTCTCCCAAAGATATGAATACTCCGCCTATGTCACCCGGTGTAACGAGCAAGGTAAAGCGGATTAGAAAACCGTCGAAAGAATCAATGACCATAAAATCGTCTTCCGAAAGCGATTCCGAAAAATCAAGCAAAAGCAGTTCACCCGAAGAGTCGAACGACAAGATCAAATATGAAATGTTAGAAGAAGTTCATGAACCAATTCGACAATCCACAGTTTTGATCGAGTCTGAAACGGATATTGTTACCGAGTTGGCGACACCGTATCTTCTGACGGAGAATGCTGATAATTTGAAGCCAGCAGATTCCTTCGAAGAAATAGTAAAACGAACAGATGCTGCTGATGTAACGAATGAATCTTACGATGGAACTGAGATCAATAGAGCTGGTTCCTCGTCTGAATCGTTAACCAACGTAAGTAGTGAGCGACTATCGTCACCCGAGAGTGCCACGCTCACTGGTGGAACCTCTTCGAGCGTCCATAGTGGGTCTGAACACACAAGCATACGAGAAGACGAGATAGCGACGGAAAGTTCCGCAGAACAATTTGTCCATCAACGTACAAAAAGATCCTGGTCAGAGGGTGACGCGATTGAAGAAGAAAGTACAGAAGTTGCTGCCGATTGGGGAGGTGCCATTCCGAAACATTCGAAAACAGAAAAGACGGTAAAGCGAAAACAGATTAGTATTGCCGAACAAACTTTGAAAAGAAATCTACAACAGTTGGAAGAGCGAACCTCATTCATAGAAGAGTGCGAGAGTACTGACGACGAAACGAAAGAAAACGCGGGTATTTCCCGTTCGTCGTCCATATCCACTCCTCCTCCGGCTCTGGTGATCACCCCGGACGATTCCCAGAATCTGATGGACACGTCATACGAAATGAGAGACCCGGACGTGGACGATTTCGTGGTTTCCGAAGAAGACGAAACCTCGAAGCAAGCTCACAGAGAGAAGACGGAACCGAGCACCGACACGGGCATCGGGCTATCTCCCACCAAAATAGATGCACAGAGTCTGGAAGAAGGGGTCATAAGCGAGATCGAAGACATGATCGCATCGGACGAGGATTTCGAAAGCGATCTTCCCAGAACGAAAGATTTACCTTTAGACGGTCCCGATCCGATATTTACTAGTCTCGTAGAAAAACTCTCGACTTTTACTAAAGAATCCGACGAGATCGTCATGGACGTCGAGTGCAGAGTGTTGCATTCCGACGTGAAACTCCAGAAAGGTATTTTAGAGGGAGAGAAGATTGCGGAAGATTACGAAGATTCGAAAAAATCCTTAGTTTATAGCAAAGAAAAAGAAATGACTATGGTTCATGACTCGTCGACTTGCAAATTTCCAGAACCGACTGATCGCGACCGAGTCCCAGTTTCTTCCCTTCACCAAGAGGAAGATGACGCAGGTACACAATCCGTTTGCTCCTCTATTTACGTCAGAAGTCATTTTTCGGCCGACGAACTGTGCGAACTGACCATTACGTCGGAGTGTGATTTCACGCCCGACGAAGACGAGAGTTACGGCGAAATCTATATTGTCGAGGACAATCAACTGGGGTTGCAATCGTCCGTCGACGAATGGGTGTCGAGACTCGAAACTGAAGGGCAAAAGATGGAGACCGGGGTCCCCTCCGAGGTGGTGTGCCGTCACGATAGCAGTCCCGAGCAAAACACTTCCAGCGAATCCATTTCTCTCGGCGAAACGCGGAGATGTAAAGACGATTCGAGAGGGCAAGAGGTTTGCGGCGTCTACGGTAAAGTCCCAGAGCTGATATCGCGTTTCGAAGATCTGTCTACCGAAGAAAGGAGCGCCAGTAGCTCTCCTTACTCTTCTCCGAAACACGTCCGAAAACCCAGAAAGCGTCACAGGTCGGTGGTCACCTTCCACCAGAGGTCCGGATCTCTCCCGAGCGAGGAGATCATGAAAGATTTAGGCGGATCGACGTTCTCGGTTCCCAAATCCGTAGAACCCGAAACCCCGTCGCTGCGTCGGGTACGTTCTCAACCGGAGCGGGTCTTTAAAGATCTGATCTGGAGAAAGTGTTCTTCTCCGGATATCGGGCACCAGCAACTACAGCTCCGTCGTTTCGCTTCTCAGCCGGATCAATCGACGGAATCGGACCAGAGTCCCTCTCCGTCCGGCGCGTCCTTCCAGCAGAAAGTTCTTCTTTACGAGTCTTTCTGCTCTCCTCCTCCTCCTCCTTCTTCTCCTTCGGTAACAGCAGGTATGGTTTCATTAGCGTGTAGTTAGATCAGCACACCACCATTTTAATAATTCTTGTTCAAAATATTGGACTGCACCGTGTTGGAATGTTTCGGTTTAACACCCTCTTTCATTTTCATATCCACAGATCAAAATTTATTCTCGAAAAAACATCTCACTAGATTCCTGTAGAATTAGCCAATTGGATCCCACTATTCATCTATTTGCCCGTTCAGTTTCACTTGATCTCGACATCGACGACGTCAATGTCAAGTTTTCTAATTATTTATATACCTCGGTTTGTTTCAACCGTTTGGGGATGTAGCTCAGTGGTAGAGCGTCCGCCTAACATAAACCCCGGGGAAGGCTGAAAACCTGGAACCAACCATTTAACTGAATTATGGATCGGTTAAATCATAAAATGCATGAACAATGAACATAATCCCAAGTTGGGAAAACTCTCTATATTACTTCGAAGAGCTAATTCGTTCATATTATGTTTGAAATAATTCTGGGACATATTGGGGTTTTCTTTTACTCGGTAGTTGAAGTTGTAAGCGTATTTATTATTATATTATTTTTGTTATTTAGGATTTCAGAAGTAACTGATTTATTTTATCAGTTTTCGTAAACTTTTTGCGAATTTTATTTATACTGGTCGTGTAATCCTTCTGGATACAAAATATTACGTTGCAAAAAAAATTTGTAAGTTATTTATATTTTCTTTTATTTTGCGTTGTGTATAAAATACTTACTTTTAGCTTCGTTTTGCTTAAAAAAAATTAGTCGCTAAAATATTAATCCCAACAGAACCATCAGCACAAAAATTCTTTTTTGTTTTTCTTTCTTTTCATCAAAAAAAGGTTTGCTATTATAAATAAACGATTAAATACTAATAATTTATCAACTATTACTTTACAGAAGCTAAAGATTCGAGTAAGAAGGGAGGTGAACCAGGTAAGAGACGTCATTTTCCAGTATACAGGGTGTTCCATATAAAACTGAACCCAACTGGATGGACCATTTTGAAAGCTTACAAGTTTTTAATTTAACAAGGGATTTTAATTTGTTTTGTTTTTTATTGAAAAGAAGTAAAAAACAACTCAATAAGTTTCATTAATTAAAGTCGTTGTACACGAGTAGTTTGTGTACTCTTGTGTACTTACACAAGAGTAGTTGTACACATTCTAGAAATGCTCCATCCAGTAGGTGGGTTCGGTTTTAAATCGGACACCCTGTATATTCGTACTCTTGAGAGTATAAAATAAGAAACATTATATTAACATGTTCCGTTGACTAAGAAAAGGTGTGTAGGTTAGTTAAAGGGATTAGCTAACGGTTATGAAAGGGGGGCACTTTTCCTTTTTCAAACAACTTAATGTACTAATAAGTCGGTAACGTATTTTGTTTCATCACCTGACGCCGATGCTCTTAGTTCTAATGAACTTATATGTGTTATGCCGGGTTTAAATCCGCCATCTTTGCGAGTGCGCTAACCACAAAGCCACAGCACACCACATAAGGTTATAAGTTTTGAATAAATCCTCAAGTATCAGTCATTTAAAATAATTAAAAAAACATCTCGAAGACTGTTTAAGTTTTTATAGGAAATTTAATTTCGACGATCACGTTAGTAAATATGTATTTCACTTTCCAGATTCTGGCAAGAAAGATTCGGGGAAGGGAAGCGAACCTGGTAAGAGAGAATTATTCTGATTTAATATTATTTTATTTTTATTTTTCTATAGTGCGTACATTCATTAATTTGCTGTATGTAGCTATTAAAAAAACGAATTTAATTTTTTTACACGTATTTATTTTTTTAAAAAAATACACACCAAAAACACCTCACGCTTAAAAAAAAAACAATTTAAATTATATTTTTCAAGTTTTACTTCTTGCGAACGTAACCTTTTTGCTTTCAAAACTGGCTAATAACAAGAGAAAAACAAAACCCCCTTTTTAAATTTCTGTCTATAAATTTACCAATATTTTGAAACGAATTCTTTCATGTTTGTTTTGCAAGAATTTGTTTCAATTTTGTGTCGGGAACGTATTAAGCTGTTTTAAGTTTCTCTTGCTTTAAAGATGTGCGGATTAATCGATTACATAACTAAATGTCGATATTATAACTATCGATTGACGAATAAAATGCAATCTAACGTAAATCAGGCCAGCGAGTTTTCTATAAAACAGACATCATTTTCAGCAAGCAAATAAGAAGCCGAAATTCTTGGCGATTAATATTGAAAGATACATTTATTTCGATAATTCTTTTTTCACTGTTCGAAATATTTCACCCTTGTTCTACATTATTTGCACCTTCTTTTCCATAATCTGTCAAAATTGATCTGAAAAAAAAAATTGAGGGAAATTACAGTGAATTTCATGAATATATGTTACAAATATTAGGAGTTTTTAAAACTTTTTTTCTGGGATATTTGATGTTATCCACAGTAGTTGAGTATAACTAATTATATGAATATTATGTGCGTATATTTTATTTTTTAGCTTAATATTATGTTTATTTTGCTGCCACAGTTAATTGCTACGTCACAATTTTTGTTGGTTTTCCCCCTAAAAATTGATGACGTACGTTTTTCCGCGAATATTTTTCTTACAATTTTTTTTTTCGTTATTTTTTGTATTGCGACAGCACGATAATTTAAATAAACTGCGTAGATATATTCACCAAAAACTCTTGATGTCGTCTGCTCTGTTTTCTTTTTTTCATAAACCAATTTATTCTTTGTTTTTTTAAATGGGATTTTATTTGTTTTCCATTCGATGTTGTAACTTATCCTGCATGCACGTTACATCGATATACAATATGTCTTCGAAATCTCGATTGCGTAGACACTCCTTGATAGGTTTAATCTTGGGTAATCGCTTGGATTAAGGAGTTTATTTTCGTACAAAAATCTTTATTCTTTATTGTGGTTGTGAAGGTGATCTATCATTTCTGCGTAACTCCTCACGATCGAAGCTAACGACTTACTTTCATTTCGCTTTCTTTCCTTAGCTTCGTGTGGTCGCAATACAGTCAAAATTCAGGTTCATTCCAGGAAGCAATTATTGGAAAGAAAAATGGCTTCTTATAAATCCGCTTTTAGTTTCATTATTTGAATGTTTTTGCTGTACTGGACAGCAATTTTTTTTATCATTATTTTGCAGCAGCTTTGCATTACATTTTTAGAAAATACTTTCATTTTTAATCATTTTGTTTCATTTTCTTTAGGATTTTTTTAAAACTTTTATTTTCTTCATTCGGAAAATACACTGTTGTAGGACTGAAAATGGATTTAAGCTTGGTGACACCTTCAGTCTCTGTTAGGGTATACGCGCGAAAAAAATGCCACGTACAAAAGGGGTGAAGAAGTGAGCCTGTTCTCTGTTCATTGGCTTTCGAATGCGGCTTGTTTTTGCTGCTTTGCCACGAAATGTGCGTCTAAAGAATTAAGATTTCTCTGCCATAAATTAGATAAACTTAATCACATGGCAACGTGGGTTATATAATGTAAATTTTGAAGCAAGCTTAACTCGGTGTATTTGTCGAATCCTGTTACAATTATTATTTCTTTTTAGTTTTTATTTCGCAAAAGAGCAGGCAGATTTCCGGCATGGTTATTGTAAGCCCTGGCAATTGGTTTCCCTTTTTATTTTCTAGCTGGTGTTTAAAATATTATGAAGCGATGTCGTATTGGTCTCCAAATGTATCCTCTTCCGGCTTGCTTGCACTTGTGTCTCCTGCTCAACCCCCCGGCTTAATGTTTTTGGTTTTTGAAACGGAATTTAAAGGCGCGAGAGAGGAAAAGTCAGTTGCCCTTTCTCTCTGCCTTTGTAGAGTCCCAGACGGAGGTGTTTGTGATACTGGACCCAGTTCCTTTCGCTGAGAGTAAAGAGTTTTTCGAAAAACTAGCTGAGCAGCAAGCAGAGGAGGCGAAAAAAGAAAAAAAGACTCCTTCCCCCACCCTCCCTAAATCGGGAATTCCTTCCCCCGTGCAGCAGAACGCGCAAGTGCAGGAAAGCAGGGAGAGTATGGTGATCGAGGAGAGCATTCCTTTTGCGGAGAAATTGCAGAGATTCGAAACTTCTCCCGATGATAAAAAGGTCTCTCCTTCTTCGGAGAGAAGCTTTAAGAAAACTGATATTTCACCCACAGCAAAGCAGCAGCCGCCAGCGAAACCGGCGCGCAGGTCGTCCGCGGAGGCAGCGGAGTTGAAACGCGTTCTGGACGAGCGCGAGATGACCAGACGCGAGCTGGAAATGTGCGGAATGCCGCCGGAACTAATGGACAAATCTCCCACCACTCCCATCGATCTGTCGACGCCCAAGGAAAGTCCCGACGCCGAAAACAAATCCAGGAATCAAAAGATGGTGGAAGTGACGCAGCGAGTGGCGGACGCGGCGTCGAATCTCGCCTCCACTTTAGAACGAGTGGAGAAGACGATCTCTTCGCCCGAAATGGCGCAGCACAGGAAGGAGTTTAAACTGGACGCGCCCAGTCACTCTCCAAAAAGTATCAAAAAGGAGATTCAAGTAGTTACGTCACAGCCCCCGAAAGCGGAGAGTAAAGAAAAGAAAACTACGTCGTCGTACGACGAAACCTTGGCCGTCAAATCCGAGATCACGCTAGTCGTCAAAGAGACGGACGCCGGAAAAGAGTCTATTGAAGTTCATTCCATTCGCGAATTCTCCACTCCCGACGAGCAGAAGCGAAGCGAATTCGGAAAAGTGTTTGAAGGAAAAATTCTACCGGCTCCCAGATCCGTCCTGGAGCAGCCTCCGTTCAGTCAATACACGAGTTCGAAATCTCCGCCTCCGCCTTATTCCCCATCCGCCTCTCCGGTTCAACAGACTTCCGCCCTTGGAGCCAGTGGCGCCACGCCACCGCCTTACGAATATAGCCAGGTTTCCTCTTCAGGTAAGGGAATTACGTCAGTCGGAGCCGAGCCGCAGCTTGAATTAGTTGGTGATGTAAAAGAGGCAGAGGAAATTGAGAGGAGGGTCGCTTCCTCCTCTGTAGTTAGGGACTTTCGTTACGGGGAGGTCCTGGATCCTGCTCAATTCGCTCAATCCGGTTCCCAAATGGACCCCCACTCTCCAGATACCTCCATCTTCCGAAAGGAGATCCATCAAGTCAGACTCATGTTGGAGGCGACAAACGGTTCGGTGACGTCAGAGGTCGAGAGAGAACAGGCCGCCGCCATGCGAGATTCTTTGCTAGGAGAATCCGAGTTCTTCGGAAGCGAAGGCGGGAGTTTTGGTTCGAAACACTCTTCCGACGGTTACCAGATGGATATGTCGTCCACCACCAACGACGTGGCCATAGCCAGAGGCTACCCCCTCCACGCTCAAGAGTTCATTCATGTTGTTACCGGACTGGCTCAATCCGGTCACGATTTGGAGGGAAGAAATTCGGACGGCGAAAAGCAGAGAAGATACGAAATAGAGTTGGCCGAAGTCCGAACGGAAGACGAAGCTCCGGAAATCGAAGACGACATCATAACGCCGGAATCGGACTCGGGCGGGATCTCCGCGGCTGGCAGCGACGAATCGAAAGATAAAAGACCGCTGACGGAAAAAGACTTGGCCGAGTTCCACGCCAGCGGGTATTCCGGAGGTTTGGGCTGGCCTACCGAAGACGTGCATCGCCTTGTATCGCCTCTTTACGAGGACTTTAGTTACACGACCGCCGGAGCCAGCTACTCTGTGAGATCTCCGGAGCTGACTGTGATGCTGGAGCAGCCGGACTTGGAAACTATTCAAGCAGACTATGCCCTCTACATGCAACCGTACCGATCTGTCGAGAGAATACGGCAGACAGCTGCAGCTGCTGCCGTAGAGTCATTGGGACTGTGTTGGAGAGAAGCCGAGAGCGAGAGTACTGAAAAGTCCACAGGTAGTAAAATCATGCAAGCCACTTTGTTTCGTCGAAAAAAAACTTAAGTTGAAGAGAATATTATTTTTTTTTTTGCTTAATTTCATTTTTTATCGCGAATCTCCAAGCAGCACTTTGATGTATATTTTTGTTTTGCTAATGTGAGCTTATTCTTTGTTGGGAGAACGACGATTATTATTTCATATATTTCATTTCATCATGAAGAATGTGCTTTATTTACATGTTTTCATTTGAAATTGCCCGACGAATCACGTTGTAGTTGTTTTTTGGTTGTTGCACATTATTATTCTTTCATACGGGAGGAGTTACAAAACTCTTTTTTCTCAAAACTTCTAATTCAAGAAGGAAATTACGAAAAAAACCCTTGTTTTAGATAGGTTTATCGTCTTGTAGTGTATACGTAGCTTTATGAAGTTTTCGTGGGAGTAGAGATTAGAATTATTTAGCAGCACTCAGGTAAATTACTTCACTACGTGTTTAGAACGCACCTATTTTTAGTCTGTCACAACTTCTTGTATATAGAGTTCAAAGGGTAAAGGACGTAACACTGTTGTACAGCTGTAGAGGAGCGAACTGATTGGGATGAATCCGGTCCCTGTCAATATTTCCTCTGCCTCTTTTCTTCGAAAAACTTATTCAACTATTAATTAGTACTGGGTTCTTATAAAGATTCGTCTTTACGTTGTGATATGAAACATGGTTGTGAAATATAAAGCATGAGCTGTAATATCGCTTCAAACGAAGGCTTTAAATAGGTTTTTTTATGCATCGTGTTTTTATAACAGTAGAAGCTAAAAATTATTAACTTTTGAAATTTCAATTTTGACGAGGATTAGGCGCTCGTACTTACAGGTTAGCTGGGATTGTATAGGCAATAGATTCACCTAACTTCAATCCATTTCTGTCGATAAATAAATTCAAATTTCAAAAGTTTGCACAAGAATCAAGCCTAATATTTCTACGGTAATGCAAGTTGCTGCATGATGGTATACAGTTTCCCCCCAGTCTGTGTGTGTTGTGTTCGTCACAATATTTTTGTTTTTATCCACAGCCGATGATTCTCTGTTCTATAATGAGGATAATATTATTGATCATGAGATGTTGGATTGGCGGTATACCTATGATTACTCCCTCCCCACCTTGCACGAAGACGTAGAGCCTTCACCCTCCGTAACACCTCCTCCTTATGTCACTTATCAAATGCCTTCCCACCACCCGCACCGTGCAGCTGGTAGTTGGCAGAATGGCAACAAAATTTATGACGATTACCTGCATGCTTCCTCTTCCCCTGGCTATGACGATGACGATGACGAGAAGCTTGAAACCATGCGCCTCAATAGTCGCACAGGTAGTTTGTTCATTTTTATTTCTTTAGAAACCGTTTTTCCGCCGACAACTTTCTTTCTCTCTTTCTTTTCCAACGAGGTTTGAGGATGTTTTAATTGTAGTTTATTTGTTTATTTGTAAATGCTTTTTCTGGTAATGTGGCTGTCCTGTAAAATCGCATCTTGTTTTGTTTTTTTTAAGTTTTAAAAAGCATGTCTGTGTTGACGTATTATAAAGACTAACAATATTCTGAAATTACTCTAAAGCGTCTAATAATAATTATTGTATAAAAACTATAGAAAAATCTTTAGGAAATCGGTGACTAACAATAATTTCTTTGTGTTAATTCTAATGAAAAAAAAACGGTATTTACGAATTTAATATAGATATAATTAATTGTTTCTGTATATATATTATCTTTAACTGTCTGTTTGGCTGCACTAATAGTTCGCTCCTTACTAACATTTTTAGATAAAACAGCCCGGAACAAGGGTGATGTAAAAAAGCCGGAGCTGCAGGTTAAAATGGAGGCCACGCAGGCCATCACGTCATCACAGCGACTCTCTAGTGATGCAGAGTCTTTACTCAATAAACCTTCCCCGGTAGAACCTTTGTCCTCTTCCGTGGAGCAAGAAATCTCCCCCGTAGTCGAATATCCGGACGAATTCGATCCCCAAAGACAGGTGCAGGTAGGGGTGTCTCCGACGGAGATTAGCGCGAAGAGAGTTCCCAAACCGGACCTGATCGACAACAGTCGAATCTCGGACACTGGCATAACGTTCACTCCGGATGTGACGCAGGTAAAGAAGACGGAAGTGACGAAAGGAGAAACTAGTCATCAGGAAATATGTCAAGAATCGTTTAGAAGCGCTCGAGACACGATGATGTCGACGATAATCGAAAGCACCGACTCCGACGTCGACGCTAAAGAGAAAAGCGGCGTTCAATTGGCTTTCGACAACGTCGCTTTCGCCGGAGTCGATCTGATTGACGAAAAGGGGCAGTTACGTCAGTCTTCGACGAGTCCCTTCGAGGTGGTGCGCGATTTCCCGGATGGTGCTAAAGAGGAAACGATAGCGAAGAAGATAAAATCCGAGATCTGCAGTCGCGAACTGGAGGAAACGATCGATGGAGCGGGTTTGGAAGAAAAGAACGTGTATCCCGGGTTGGTCACCATCGAAGCCAAGGCCGATCAGTTGGTCACACAACGACTGCGACACGATATCATTAACCAACAACTTTCGGAGCCCGTGGACGAGCAACCGCCCGAAGAAAAACGAGTGCCTAGAGCCAGGTCGTCCACCGTGACCGAAGGCATGCCTCGGGCTCCGCAGCGCACGAGAAAGCTATCTCTTTCCGAAAACATTCCCTTAATCGTAGAGGGACTCTCCTCTGCCACGGAGGAAAAGACGGAGCAGGTGCTATGGGAGGCTCCCATGGTGGAAGAACTGACCGACAACATTCCAGAAACGGCCGAAGAGATTCCCGCGTGCAAGCACGTGATTGTAGAAAAGGAGGAAGAAGAAGGGAGCGATATCGAGGTGACCACCGGTCGCACGTTCGAATCCGTGAAGATGGGTGGTAAACCCACGTTAACATTAACCACGACGACAACGGAAATCAAATCCAAACCGACTCCGACAGAGGCGAGAGAAATAGCTGAGGAGATGCTGAGAGACATTAAAGCGGAAGTGGCAATTCGAAAACCGCCACTCACGCAGACCGCTTCCGAGATATCGGACGAAGATCTGAAAGAGAGAGAACACGTGAACGAGGAAGAGGTCGGTAGCGACGAATCACTTCCCATGGACGTGGCGGACAAGAGATTGAGAATGGGAAGAGCCGAAACTTCCAGCGTCGATATAACCGACGAAGAAATGAGGGCGAGCAGCCAAGAATTATCTCCCGTAGAACATCACATGGAAAGATTGAGTTGCATGAAAGCAGACGAAGAAGTTAGAAGGAAGAGTTTTACGGAAATCAATTTACAGATGGCGCTAGAAGCCGGTCTGAATGCTAGTCAGAACCAAACGGAAGGCGATTCCGAAACTCGAGAATCTACTTCGAGACAGTCGAGTGTTGAAAAATCTAGCGTTTCAAAAGTTACTAAAACTAGTCAATTCAGTTCCGAAGAAGATACGTCGGAAGAGCACGGTTATAAACCTAAAATTATGAAAAGCTTCCATTCTCACAAAGAAACCAAACAGTCAAAAATGGAAGAAGTTTCCCACAGTCAGACCAAATCCGTTAAAGACGATGGGTCGGGAAGCCCGTGTGAAACTGTAGAAATAAAGGACGATTATAAACTAGATAACCAGAGAAAAGACTTGAGAGAGTCATCGAAAGAATCGAAAATATCCGACGGGGATAAAGAGAAAACTGTCGTTAAAGAGGAAACGAGGAAAGAGAAAGAAGATCGACTAAAGCAGGAAGTGGATAAATCAGATCGGGAAACAAAGCGAGGAACCGATTTCAAAAAGGAAGTCAAAGAAGTGGGTAGTGCGGCCATAGACACGAAACAGTCGGCCGAGCAAAAGATGACCACCGATATGGGGACTGTTTCGGCCAAGGCAGAAGCTAAGCACTCAATCAAGGAAGATGCTTCCGTATCGGCCGTAACCAGTACCGCCATCAGAGTACCGGAACTGGAAATGAAGCAGAAACTCTCCGAAAAGGTCGAGGAGCAACTGACTGTCACCACGGCCATGAAAGGCCAAGAGCCTGTGATCGTGACCGAAACGAGCAGCGAATCCAGACAAGAGCAAGTCCATGTTTTACCCGAATCGTTGCGCAGAAGATCAAGAGACGCAGCTGCAAAAGTTGACTCCAAAGACAGAGACAGTCAGTCCGGGTCCGATAGATCCACCAAGAAAAGTTCGATAAAGGTTGGAGACCCGGTAGAAGGTTACTCGAGTAGCGGAGAAAGTCACTACTTCTCCTGTGATACGGACAGGGCGTCCAGCACAACCCCAGGGGCCAGCAGGCCTTGTTCGTCGGACGTGGAGACTCTCCTGGCAGGTGGAAGCATTCCCGGTTCGTCCGATTACGAAACCTGTGGCGGTTTATCTCAAGAGACGACGGGTACGTCACAAGATTACGTTACCGCAGCCTCGTCCTCCGGATCCCGAGATTCCCTCCATTCGGTCGGATCCGACAGTTCCGGACACCTGGGTAGCGTCGAAGTTTCTTCAGAGACGAGTGAAACGTTAATGCCATCGCTCGACATCGAAAGAGAAACCGAGACACCAACGGTCGATGACGATCGGTATTTTTTATTGGGGGGTCTGGGGAAGGAGCCCCCAGACAAAGTCCCGAGTGAGTACGAGAGACCTCCATCTTTCTCTCCTCCTCGCACTACTGCACGGGTAGAGTTGGAAGAGACACAGTTTTATTGCGAGATAGAGGATGAAGCTGCCGGTAGTTCGTTAGAAAAGGGGAAAGAGCAACAACAAACGGGTCAGCAGTTGAGCGCCACGGTCACCATAAAACGCTCCACGCAATGCCAAACTTCCGAAAGCGTCGAGAGTTCGCATAGCGACGATAGCCTTCCCGCTTCCTCTTCTATCAAAACCACTCACGTTATGTTCGAAGTCGGGCGGCAGAACGCTGCAGGAGAGAGAGTTGACCCTCCCGGTTACACCCCGATTCCGTACACCGGTCTCCCGGCCTCTCGAGGTAGAGGAATATACAGACAGGAATCAGGAGCTTATCTATCCGGAGAGAAAGTGGACGATCTGAGTCCTCAATCCCCCATCGACGACGATGATGACGACGAGAGCACGAAAAAAGACGTCAGTTTAACGTCCAGCGTCGTTTCTTTGACGCAAATGACGCCCAGTCTGTCGGAGATGCGAGATCCGTCCAGCGATATGGAGACTTCGGAAACTTCATCCGCCGCCACCACGATAGTCACGACATCGTTTCATAGAATAATAGAACCGAGAAGAACGATAGATGCGACGCAGGTCACAAAAGTGTCGAACGGACCAGTAGAGGTAGAGTACGTCGCCGAGTACGACGACGACCCGGCGTTGAGCAGGAGAGAGAGTTCCGAGAACGAGCCGACGCCTCCACCTCCCACCCACCACATCTCGGAATGTTCGATTTCCGTAGAGGCCAGACGATCTTCTTCGAAAGAAGAGTCGGATAAAGAGGAACAAGAGTCTGCGAGATCGGGAAAAACTCCCTCGCTGAGGTCACGAAAAGCCGTAGACAAAGACTCTGGGTCACAAAGCGAAGTAGACGAGAAGGCTGGGGCGGCAACCGGTCTCGAAGATTCCCAGCTGTCCAGTAGTTTGACCGGAGACGATGATCTCGACACCGATCTCGACAAACCAGAACCCGAATTACAAGATCTCGATGGCGGTAGACCGCAGTCGCACGCCGAGTCCGTGGGTAGTAGGACCGACTCGGAACAGAGACCTTATTCCGAGCTACAGTTTTCCGACGACAGACCCGACTCGGAAACCGCCGATCTCATGCGACAGTCCTCCGATCCCACCAGCGCGGAACTGATAGAGAGACCCGGTTCTCCGCTACCCACCGAGGACATAAAACTTCAAGGTGCGTCACCTACGGTTGAAACGCCGGTTCCAATCACACCTCTCCCGACAGTCTTACAAGCAAGAGTTCCTCAAACGTCGGCTTTAACCCTAAGTTTGCTGTCGGCCGACGTACCGGACATAACAGTGACCGAGCACTTGACCCCCACCGTTTCGCATCCTGGTTGCTATTCTTTTTTAGAACAGGACGAAAGTGACGACGCTGCAGCTGCCAAAAGTGAAACTTCTCGTTTAGATTCCGAACCGGAATCTTTTGAAACAGTAGAAAAAAACATAGAAGCAATTAAGCGCGAAGACGAATATGGTGGAAAGAGCGGGTCGTGCGGGTCGTCCGGAGGTTGCAGCGTAGACGAAGACCTCACCCAACCGCCAAGTACTTACGCGAAGTGCGTCAACGTAAAGTATTATCCCGAAAAAGAGGAGGAGGAACCGTTACAGTATGAAATGGAATTGGACGACGCCGATAAGAAACCGCCAACAACCATCAACGTCGTGACCGTCGAGGCCAGACAGTGGATCGAATCTCAGTTCGAAAAGGTTGAAAATCAGGGAGAAGACGTGAGTCCTTCCAGTTACAATTATCCGATGAACTTCGAGAAGTCGTACGAAGAGAGGCCGGCCGTTTACAGACACGACGACGTTCTCGACGACATAATCGAGGAAGACGAGCAGAAGGGAGACTCGTTTTCCTCGCAGTATCAAAAGAGTTCGAGTAAGAGCACGCCCGAGTACGACGTGCTGGCCAGTCGCAAGTATTTCAGTAAGAGCGGCGAACATGACGACGTGTCGATGTCGTCGTTGCAAGAGTTTGAAAAACTGGAATCCGATATCACCAGGAACGATAGCCGTCACAGTTTCGGATCTCAGGACTCTCTGAACGGAAAGAAAGCGTACAGCAAGAGCGGCCAGGGAGACGATTCGAGCGTCTCCTCTCTGACCGAATTCGAACGCATCGAGAGAGAGTGCACCGAGTCGGACGGTAACGGAGATAAACTGGTCAAACCCGACGATCCGATGATGCTTAGCGAAATCGACGAGGGTCACGAGAGTCAGATCTCGGAATCCGAGGGTCACGACACTTTGTCCGACCACCACGAGGAGTCCGACGACGATTACGAGAAGAGAATGGTGGAAATCGACGCCATCATCAAACAGGCGCAGACCAACGTCGAGAGGTTCGACGAGAAGGAAGATAACAAAAACAAATCGGAAAAAGACACCTCTGTGAGTAGCGGAACGGAATCCGGACTCGTGGATAAGACGCCGTCTCCCGATCCTTACGACGACGGTTGCGATCGCGATTCCTTGGAGGACGATCAGGCACGACAGTATTCGGTGATCGACATAGCATCGGGTGGCGGGTTCACCAGGCACATCACCATAACCCGAACGCTTAGCGACAAGAGTGTTCCACTTTCTGCAACTTCGACGACTACCCAGTTCGATATAGAATCTCTGAAGGAACGAGAAAACGAATTTTCCGACGCGGATATCTGTTACTGTCACACGATGCGTCAGGACTCGCTGGAGGACATTCGAGAGAAGGACCTGGACGAGGACTCGCTGCTCGGCGACGATCCGAAGAAGAGAGATATGGATTTCGACGCCGATTCTCTGAAAGGTAGCGCGTACGGCGGAAGCTCGACCGGGCGGGATTTCGACGTCGATTCGATGGGAAGGAGGGACAACATGGTTTCCAGCACCGATTCTCGGAACATGATCTCCAGCACCGATTCCCTGGAACCGACGAGCTCCGCTGCCACGCACGCCACCTATCAGTACGATGCGGACTCCATCATGTCCTCCAGTTTTACCGAGGACGCCACCATGGTATCTTCCACCGAGGATCTCGATTCGAGACCGGCCAGTAATATTCTCGGAGGGGCGGCGTCGATCCGATTGGACGACGAGCTGGTGACGACGACCCGATCTCGGACGAGGACCTATGCGGACCCAGAAGGTAACGTTCACACCGTAACCGCGTTCGAAACGGTGCGGCAATGCGACGACGGCGTTTTCGCCAAAACGCGGACCGTCGTAAAAATGGAACCCGACGTCGAGACCTATACCTTCCGAGGCCCCGACGCCGAACAAAAGATGATGAAATTTTTAGAAACATTAGGAACCGCGGACGGACAGGGAACCGTTTTCCAACAACGAATCGAACCCTCGCTCTTATCCTTCGTGTCAGGACAGACTTCCGAGGAAAAAGTCAGAGACTACATCGAAAGAAAAATCGACGATCCTCAATCCCGGACCAATTCTTCTTCCTTCCACTTCGATCCTTCTCTGTATCCTCTCGCTTGTTCTTCTTCTCCTTCTTCTTCCTCTCTTCCTGTTGGGGCTCCGGGCTGGACTGCTTGTTCATCCACGGGAGGCGCTCCTTCAGGTAGCCTTTGTGCTGCATGTGTCGTCCAACCAAACACCCCGATATAGGATGTCACAAAAGTCACGGAAAACATTAACTTCTCATAAAGCTGCTTACACCTGAACCGATCAACCAGCAATATCTATTCTTTCCAGCGTGGAAGATAACGGACACGTAGCTGTATCGATAGATAGTGATTATCGATTTTATAGGTTTCGTGGGAACCCCCGTCTGGTGTAAGCAGCTTTAAAAATTCTTCTTTCCCGCAAAACAGTAAATCTCCAAAATTTAAATGTTCCAAGACGTTTTGGCGCATCCTATTCGGTCGGTTGAATGGCCATTCCGTATCTGTGGAGTCCGCTGTAGTAAAAAAAAAAACAATTTACGTTTTGGTTGCCTGAAAACAAACTAGCGAGTTTTTTGTTTTGGTGGTTGTTGCACAACAAAGTTTCGTGTGAGTTTTTACTGGCTTTGTTTATCATTCTCTATCTCATAATTTTTGAATGAAACTGTGTCTAAAATATCTCTCTATCTCTCTCTTCCGGTGTGTTTCTAAGATCAGCCATTTCGACGTCTCGCTCTACTACGGAAATTCGGGCTTTTTTTAATCGCTTTTGTAGGATAGCGAACTAATTATTCTGCTGTGCTGCTCTTCTTTATTATGGCTGAGATGTAGGATTTTAGCTTCTATAGGTGAAATGTGAAGGGTTTTTTTTTTACTAACATTAACTTTTTTTTAGGTTACACCCACGAATCAGATTTTTTTTACCGTCGTTTTATTCGGTGTTTTTAAATCATTCAAAAAATTTACAAATATTAATCATCAAAATTTTTATACTCTTCTTTGAAATATTATTTAGATAAAATAAAAGTTAAATTTTTTTTAACAATATTTTTTCGGTGATCTCTTTAAACGTGCTGTAATAGTTATAATATCCCTTAATTTTTCCTCAATTCCATCTGACCACTAATGAAGTTAGTGGTTCTTTTAAAGGCTACTTGGGATATACTCGTTCCAGAATATTTTCCTCGTGTCTATCTGGTTCTTAGAACTATGGGCGTCGCTCCTGTACATAACAGGATTTTAAATAAACATAATCTGTATCTGGAAAAGATCGTTTTCACACTAACTCCATCTGGTGTGGTAAATGGCTGATCTTAACTCTCACTGAGCATGCGCACATCTCTCACTAAAATGTTTATTTTCACATCATCGTTTTGTAAAACAAATAATTTATGCATCCGTTTAATTATTTATGGTTTTAAGGTTTTAAATATTGTTAATTAAATCTGGTTTTATTACAGCTTGATATTATTATTTATTTTAGATTTGGTATGTTTGCGCTTTTTTCAGCATGCAAAGTTTTGGAATAATTTCTTAATTTACTTATTTTATTATAGTAGAGCTTTTCAAAGTAATTTTTTTTCATGAAATGTATACTGTCAATTCTGAGAGAGTTTTAAAAATATGTTTAATAGTTTTATCACTCTCTCAGGAATATAATATACTTTAATCGATGTCTTGATAATATGAATCTGTATAATATATCGTCTGGATCAAGGAAAAGGAATTAATATTGTCTGAAGATATAGTTATTTGGTTTTTAATAGTTCACACATTCACTTCATCTAAACATGATTTATTCACCATAGCACCCTCATTTATATTTATACAAATAGATAGTTGCAATAAGTTTAGCGAGAGCACAACGACAATACTATAGTGACTTTATAGAAAAACTAATTTTTCCATCTTGCTAGACCTAGAAAATTCGAAAGAGCTATGCAAAATAATAGTTTATTGTCCTTCTTCTTCTTCTTCTTGTAATTCTTGTAGTTAGATCGTAGAAAATCGATAATGTCTATTATTGTTTGGACCACAAACAGTAGAATAAGTTTCTCTACAATAATTATTAGTGGAACATAAAAAGCTGTCTTCTACAGACTCAGTCACTTACTAAATCATATCCTAAAACACAAACGACCAATCGTAAAAATGTATTGACTTCTTCATATAATTTAACCAGATCCAGATCAAGTGAATAGCAATCATAATAACACTCTTGTCAATATTAACATCCTTTTCCTGTGATCAGCTGAAGCTGGTTCTGCTAAATTTCCTTATATTGGCATCGCACAAAATTTCATTCCTGAAATCACGAAACTTTATTCCATTCTCATTCTCCCTACTTCTTCCAAAAAATAACTTATACACCTTCAAAATTGATCTTTCTAAATATTACTAACCCAACACTAAATATATTTACTAATCCTCTAACCCTCTCAAAATTAACCCTCGAAAACTAACCCTGTCTGTCCGAAAACTAACGCTAAAATAATTGCATTTGGCGAAGAAAATAATTACTGCAGAATTTTGGCTCGCAAATTAAAACAGCGCGTGCGCGACAATTAAAACGTGTAGCAGCGCTTGCGCTAGCGGTACCAAATCATCAAAATTCTGTGCAGAACTGGTGTAGTCGGAATCCGATAATCGCATGACTTAAAATTACTCCAATAACATTACTAACGAATTAACGCCTAACGCGAACTAATTCGATATTTTCTAATAACTCGGATAATTTACAAAAATGTCCTTCGTCTTCGCAGGTATGTTGGATCACTGGAAGGAAGAAACTGAAGAGAAGACTGAAGACAAAGCAGGTAAATATAAACAAGGATTAAAGAAATCCTATGCCTCTGATCCGCGATTGTATGAATTTCAATTTTACCGCGATATTCCATTGATTTCTCTCATGGACCTGTCATTGCATCATTCTATATTCTGTACTTTACGTTCGCCACTTCCGTATGCACTATGCAGGTCGTAAAGGTTCCACCCAGGGCCAGGGGTCGTCGTCCTCCAAGTTTTTCCAACATTTTGTTCAGTACTGGGACCTCTCGCTTATTCTTGGAACCAAAATTACATTTCTTCCAGTGTTAAAGCCGCTATCACCAGGCCCTGCATCTCATATTATTCTTCTGAGGGTTTTCTTTTGTCGCACATTTTTTTCATACCGGTATCGACGTATTTCGAAACTGCAGAATTCCGGAAGCTGTTGTTAGTTGAGAAGTCTTTAAAACCCCTTAAATTTATCCTCGAAAATGTGATAAATGTTGCGCGATCTGATCAGGTAAACCGAAAGAGGGCAGGCGAGCGAGAGGAGCTCCCGCCGCCGCCAAGAAAGGAGACAAGAAATCCAAATCGCCGCCGCCACCAAAAAAACAGGCGCCTCCGAAACCGTCTCCGAAACCGAAGGACAGCAAAATAGAATCGGAAGAAGAATATTCGGAGGAGAGCGACGAGGAAAAAGAAATTAAGAAAAGACCCCAGTCGAAAGCGGAGAAATAGAGTCGCCATTTTAGGTACCGATTGGCATGGCGTGTGTTTTCCCCCGCTCCCAACTCTTAAAGAACCACTTTGGCGGCAAAACATTCTGAGTTTGTTAAAAAGATACCGTAATAAAACTTTAGATTGTCTAAATTCATTATTTTTGGTTTCTGAGATAATTTTACGAAGAATTTTAAAACCGAACTTCTGATTGGTCGTGATGATGATGATTTCAACCAAACAGAAGGTCAGATTTGAAATCTGTCCATTCTGATTGGTTGTCTGACAGGACGAATGCGATCAATCAGAAGGCCAGATTTCAAATTCTTTGTTTAAATGAATTAAAAGCATCTCAGAATCCAAAATTTAGGCAATCTAAGAAAGTAATTTTATTTATTTATTATCTTTTTAACAAACTCGGCGTGTTATATCACCAATGTGGTCTTATAACATCCCATGCCTGAAAGAGTGTCGACAAAAAAACCTCTAACGTTTACTTCTTTTTACCGCGTGGCGTGCATTTGCGGGATTTCCCCTCTCCCCAGCAACCAGTGTTGTGTTCGATAGTTCGGCGATTAATATTTGGGTGAAATGTTATAACAACCTGTTTGTTATGTTATTTTGTTTCAGAACCCTGTATCCCTCCCTTTAGTCCTACCAGGTGTGTATGGCTCTCTTGAAACAATCGGCATGCGAATATTTTATCCCCTCCTTTTTTTGCACACACGCAACACACCAGCGCTATACACACTCTTAATCCGTACTATTAAAAAATCTACTGGTCAATTTCGGTGATTCCGTAACAATAACAATCCTATTCCGTTCCCTGCCGATAAACTTTGAACGATTTACTTGGGGGGATACGAAAATAGTATTGATTACCTGCACAGGAAAACAAATTCAATCGTTCTCTTAGTTTTAAATCAATATTACATTGGATCTCTCCCCAATCTCACGTATCAGAGGGAAGGGAGTCTAAATAAACCTTTGCTTTGGCTAAGCTCGACGACGAAAATAAAGTAACTATAGAGAGCCTTACGTTAACTTGTACGTGTGTTATATTTATTCAAAATGACGTCGTTTCCCCAATAGTCTGACATAGCTCGCAGCTCACGATTTCAAAAATATGTCACTCGCTTTACGTAAAAGTAAGCGCGTGGCTTGTAAATAAATTACTTTATACTGGCCTAATACATTTCTAGAGACAAACATTATGTTTTACGAAAAGAAATAAGTAACTTAGTGTTTATTCTGTTTGACTCCTACTCCCAAGATCACGGGTTCAAACTCTGCCGACACATGTAGGACAGTTATAGAGCGCGCATCCCCGTTTGTGGAAATTCCCTTCACCCTCCCAACACCAGTTTTAGGGTGTAGGATACCGCGGTTTAATTAAAATCATATTAATTGACCAGTAAATTCAAAGCCCGTATTAACTTTTGCACGCTCACAAAAGTAACAATTTCGGTGTGGAAACTCTCGAAAGTTCTTCAAATAACAGCCTGCACAGAACGTAGTTGTTGGTTTTTTCTTTCTCTTCACCGTCGAAACTTCACCCTTCATACAATCACATTCATCCTCATTTTTATCATTGTTAAACCATCTTTTTATCGAAATAAATGTTAAATAATCTTTATTTTATTGAATTTTAAGGTGCAGACAAATCAGGACAGTAACTACGACTGTCATCGGAGACGACGGACAACCGCAGATCACGACTTATACCGAAGAAAGCACGGCGGGAGAAGGCCGGGAAGAGAACCTGAGACAAGAAATGCAAACCATTCTGGATCAGTTCATGTCGGCAGATCCGCAGAGAGACCCAAAGAATTCCGGGGGTCCGTAGCTCTTTTTCTCTATTTTTATAAAGATCTAGAAGCTGAAATGCGACCCCCGAAATTCCTTTTCGCTCTCCTTCCCGTGTCCTCTCTTCATCTTTTCGTTGAACAAGCTTAATGTGAAAAAAAAAAAAGAAGTTTGCCTTTTTAAAAAACAAAATAATTGCGTATAGTGAAGCTTATATTTAATGTAGTAAAAGAAATGCTTCTGCTCACCCATAAAAGTGCGTAAACTTTCTGACGCAAAATGGGGAGCAGGGTAATGGTAAAGTCAGCTTTACCTTACTCCTTGTTACTTTTGCGTCATCGATTTTACGCTCTGCATTTAATTTTTTTCTTTTTTCTCTTTTTAAAAAACGATGAAAATAAAATAGGTGCTGCGACGTTTTATTCATTAATTATATTGTCATTATTATATAATCATTAATCATGTGTTAATTGTTTTTATAAATTACGTTTTCAGAAGCTTTATCGGTTTCTTTTCTTGTAAAAAAAAAAATATTCTACTGTTATACAAAAAATATTTGCAAAAAAAATATATACAAAGTTTTTAAACATTTTTCTTTTTCTTCGATGTTTTGAAAAACATCCCTAAAATATCGTAATTTATTTATTTACTCTGTAAATTTTTTTCTTTTAAATCCGCTGGTCTAAAAAGGTAAAAAAGATTTTAAATCAAAAAAATATTAACGTGATCTGGTATCGTGGCTCCATTCTTTTAGCTCCTGTTTCGTCTTTGTTACTTATCCGGGGTGAATGGATAAAAAAACCTTCGTTTTTCGTGAATACGTCATAATAAAACTGTGTTTTGTGCCTTGATTTAATGAAATTTCTTTTTTTGGAACGATGTTTTTCTTTCCCCCTAAAATGTTGTGGTGATTGTAAAACGAAAGAAAAGTTTTTTAAACGTGTAGGCTTAAAAAAATATTTAAAATGTTAATATTTAATATAAAAGTGCCTGTCTGGTTTCGAAAATGTGAGAGATGCATGTTACGATCATTACATCAAGGCACAATATTTTAATTCCCTGTTATTTAAGGCTTTCAGCTGACAGAAAAGCTTTCTGATGTCTATTTCTTCTAAACCAAATTTTTAAACAACCGTTATTTCTTTTCTTTTAAACGTTTTCTTCATTTTAATTCAGCTTCTAGTCATTTCGGCATAATAATCTTTTAAAAACAATCTCATCGCTCTTTTCGGCGGAATGGTGGGCATTTTCAACTGAAATCTCTCTAATTAAACTCAAAAAATGTATTCGTTTCGTTGTTTAAAATTAAATTTTACACATACAGTTTAATTGTTTTGAGGCATAATAATGTATTTTAAAAGCACAATCCCAACTTAGAAAAGAAAAAAAATCTATATTGTAAATGGGGGTAGTGTATTATATAAAGTTTATAAAGTTTGTAAGTTAAGAAAAAAACAAGTTATATATTTCGATTGTCTAAGTAAGATATTATTGTATTAAAAGGTTCGGGTTCGAACCTGTTGGTATTAATGCATAGATTACAGAATATAATTAGCACCATTTTAAATGTAATAAATATATGGCACAGAATATCCAGACACCCCCTCAGCCACGATTACTAATCATTTTTCCATTAAAAAAAAACTTCGTGAAGAGCACACGTTACAGTAATATAGTTTTAGAATTTATTTTCAACGATTAGAATTTTATATTTCATAATAATAGTTGTGGTCGCTTAGAAAAATAAAAGGCGCGTGCGAGTGACGTGGAATGATTGCGCTTACGTTGCTTAGCAAAATTGTAGCTCCCAGTTCAAATTCACTGCTCCGCGCACCAAATAAATTAAACAATGTTCATATCTAAAAGGTTGGTTAATAAGGTTGTAGCCGAAGAAGCTGAAATTTTATATAAAGTGTTTTTAATTTCTTTTTCTTTTTTTAAAAACAGGCAGAATGTGATTATAAAAAAAATAATAATATATTATTATTATTATGGAATTCTTTTTTTTTTGTAACACAGAAGGATATTTAGGACCCCAAAAAAATATTCTTGTTTGTTACTCTGTAAAAGTGGGATCGTTGAAAAAAACTGTAGAACTAAAATGTGTATGAAAAAACAAAATAATCATGTTGCTATAATTAATAAACTCATTTGCTGCAGATGAAAATCAACCTGTGTCGGGTCGTTATTTACGAGAATATTCGGGGGTCGTCCATAAATAACGTAGCGCTAA
>JAQFYH010000005.1:0-30937 GCA_034694405.1 Scolopendrellopsis subnuda
GTCCTGGCAATATGCTGCTCACAGGAATATACTACCTGTCTTTAGACAACTGATTCGCGTCGACGTAAAATGCATTCAAAATTTTCGGAAAAGGAGTTTTCTTGCTAGCTGATCAAATGTGGAATGTACTTTTAGCAATAAATGAATCACAGCTTATTGATAAAGCCCGTGCTGAGCAACTTTTTTGGTATACTCTTATGTTGTGTTCAAGTAAAGAATTAGCCATTTTTTTTTATTTAACGACACTTT
Source organism: Scolopendrellopsis subnuda (assembly GCA_034694405.1). Classification (NCBI taxonomy): domain Eukaryota; kingdom Metazoa; phylum Arthropoda; class Symphyla; family Scolopendrellidae; genus Scolopendrellopsis; species Scolopendrellopsis subnuda. Next base: position 250 of record JAQFYH010000005.1, read on the forward strand.
ACCAAAAATACAAACAAAACAAAAGATTCAAAAAAAAAAAAAAATCTTCCGCTCCCAATGAAGCTGACTGGGAGCTATTACTCGTTAGCGAGACTGTATATTGGAAAAGTCGAAGAAAAAATGTGTTTTAACTATTTGCACTATAAAGTGCAAATAGTAAATATTCAAATATACGGTAATACGAGTCATCGTCGACTCTAATACTTTAGTGCAAGCAATAAAGACCATTTCGTAGAACGACTGTTTTGTCGAATAATGCTGTACGAGATCGCTGGAACCAACAGTGGTGAGGCCCTCTTCAAGATCTTAAAATCCAGCTATAGTGACGATCCTTAGAATAAACACCATGTAGAGTTACACGAAAGAACTTTTTACAACCTGTCACCCCCACCTCAAAATGTCTGTCCCCACCCCACCCTTTATACAGGATACAATTAAATACCAGAAAAAAATGTTGCCTTAGGTCTCAGCAACACCTGTAACACCTGTAACGGCAATATTTTCCCTAATATTTACATAAACAAATACCTAAATAATCCCTAATTCATTGGCGAGATCTCTTGATCGCATCCCTTTTTTACTTAAAAATAATTTATACGGTTGAGATTTAACCGGTATCCAATGTTGTATAGCGTATAAAATAAAAAATTTATTATGCTAAAATATTCATTTTTCATCCTAGTATCTTTTTTTTTATAAACATCCAACTCTCTCAAATAAAAAAAAAATCTATACGATGCTCTCGACGAAATCGCATCCAACTTTAATGTTATAAATTTTTTTTCTGCATTTTTAAGATCCCTGCATAATATTTTATTAAACGTTCTATAAAAGCTTCTTTTTTTTCTCAAAAATTTGTGTGTCAACTACCGTTCGTTCGACAGGCCTATAATTTTACTGAAAACTATTAGCTTCAGTAGGAACAGAAAAATGCAATTTCGTATATAGGTTTACTCGTATTTATCAATAAAATAGGCTATTAATGTCGACGAATATCTGTATGAGTACTAACTTGCAATTAACTCGTGTTACATTTTTACCACTAATATGGCATCACAATTCCTTAAATCAAAACCATTTTTCTTTGCAATAATACACAAGTAATCACTGACATGATAAACTTATGTTGTCACTGAAACATACAGTAGGCCTATAAAATCAGTTTAATTGAAAAAAATATAATTATACACCATATAAAATATAACTGGTATTTGACTAGCAATCAAACCCAACATAATAGCTATGGTACCATACTCTGTATAATATGGTGTTTTAAACCACTTTTTTTTTTCGAAATCAGACCAGAATAGTGATAAAAATAATGATATTGTTTAATTAATGTTACTCTCAAAATTAAACGTCACTTGACCGAACCAACAGACTCCAAGAATTTCTTGCAAATTATCAATTCTTCAATCTACTGTGTTCAGACTATATACAGGTCAAATTTCAGTACATTTTTGAATCATTCATTAATAGTTAATAGTCAATATACAATACAATTTAACTTAATATATAATAGTATTATACAACATACATGACAAGTACAACCTTCAGTGAAAATAAATAATAATAGTTTATTAGTTTCCATTCTTTAGCATTGCAAAGTTCCTTGGCCAGTATACAACGTCACGGCAAACTTGAGTTTTATAAAACTTTTTAATTTAAGTTATAACGCACTCTCCGCGTAGAGGAATAATATCAATAATAATATTGTGGTGCGTGCTTTCTTTTTTGTTAGCATGCTGGCACGGTATCTGTTTATAATTACTCATTTTATGGTCGGCAGAACATGAAGATATAGAAACAAGTACCACGTACATTGAAATCATATTTGTATGAGCTCTACGGAGCGTGAAATGTCACGTAAACTTGTTGAAGCGTTTTAGCTATGCTCGTGGCAAACATGCCAATCATAGTGGTATTTTCGATCGTATGAACTTCCGATTGCATATTATGCAGATTAGTAAAATTTCATTCTTTTTTTTATATCGCAAAATACATTGATTTTTCTGGACCGAGTAATAGAAAAGATGGTAATTTTTAAGTCGAAACTTTGAAGAAGATAAGGAAAATTTAATTAACCTACATTTTATTTATAAAAATAATTCCAGAAGGAAAAGAATATTTTTATCGGGCCGTCTGCCAGCATCAGAGTAAAGGAGGTTAGAGCAATAGCAGAACCTTTGAATCCAGGTTGTATTCGACGTGATCCATATGGCTTCCGAGGTAATGATGTATTAAATATTGTATTTATTGGCACAAAAAGAACGTGTATGCTTACGGAATGCAATTGTTTATGGAGTGTATGCTTTAGTCCTCTAGTAACATAGTAACTGCCCAGTCTAAAATAAGCAGAAGAAAGCAATGGTTTTGAAGAATGAAAATCGTGAGTTTATATTCATTGCGTTTGCTTAGCAAGTTTTACGCTAGGATGTATAATCACATTTCTACTTAGGTTTGATTGCACCAAAGTTAGGTTAATTAACATACGTTATTACTCTGGGCGTTGAACCAAACCATGTTGATACCGCTGCCGTTCAGGTCATTCACGGGTCAAAGTCAAGAGTTAACCGTCGGTTAACCTTAAAGTAGCTTACGATAGTTACTCTGTACAAGAAAGAAAAAAACACACACAACAGTTTGAAAATTATGAAGAGTTGGTTTTTCTCAACATTTGTAATTTTGAAATATAAAATTGAAGCGCGAATGTTCGCTCCTTCGGATTTTGGTCAGTTACTTCCTGTAGGTTTCGCGCGGCCGGTAATTTATCCGTTATGTGTAGACAGAATATTGAAGAACGGATGAACTTGAAATCAGTCGAAAACGGCATTGAAGGTAGAACCTAATTTAAAAATAAGTTAGTTCTATCGACGAGAAGAATTTCGAAAAGCTTATTCCCAGGAATATTTGGTTTTCTGTTCCTAACTTAGAATTTTTTTTCTCTATCTCTCGTTTTTTCGCTCAGTCTCTCATTCTTCTGATCCATTGTAATTTCCTACCGATAGAATTTCATTTTCCCGTCCATTATAACAAGTTCCTTCGACCCGATTAACTTTCATACATGACCGGGAGATTGTGGTGTCGTGTGCAGATAATACACTTATCTTTTACTCATCAATTGTTTCTCAACTTTGTATCGATTCATCTCAACCCTCGAACGATATTAGGTTCATCGATTTTATTAGGTTCATCGATTTATTATCGAGTAAAAAAAAGTTGACATATGCACCCATATCACTTAAAGCAGGTGCCCACTGTCTGCTGAGTGTAGGAATGAATAAATCTGCTCCGATGAGCGGTTGTGATTTCTGTACCCGTAAAATGTCTTCGTACACACTAAACGAACACATTATACTATCATAATAAAGATTGAACCTGCGATTTTGTGATAACGATCAACTAGAAAAGCATCATGAGGAAGTTAATCCAAATCACAGTAAATGATCATTGTGCTGTAAATACTGAAAGGAAGTTCAGTTAAATGATAATAGTCATACGGTATATCGCCATAATACTTTCCATACATGAATTTTATAGTTATGTTATTTTAAAAGATGAATATAAAGTAGTAACAATTACTTGAATATTAAAAGTAATTGAATATTCCTGCAAATGCAGAAAGGTTGTTACAGAACAACATAAAGAATCAGCATAACTGAAAACAAAAGACAGACAATGTGGGAAAGTTAAAATGGTTTGCATTACAGATGATATGAGAATGTTGTATTTATAATTTTTATAATTAATCAACGTAGACCTAATGATAAAATGTATTTCATTGGTCATGTTATTGTTAGAGAGGAAACAGTAGTGGAAAATGTTGAGTAAGTAATTCGATAAGTTATTCCATTATTTTAAGATTTTTTTTTTCACTCATGAGGAAGGGTAGAAGACACTGTTGCAGACAAAAATTCAAAAGAAAGTTTTGTCAAAAGTTATTCTAACAAATCTGAGGAATACGTATGTTTACAGGAAAATTAATTAATTAAAAAAGAAATTGCTAGAAATATTACATCCAGTGCAGAAACTGTGTATGAAATATTATTGCTCAGTTACGAAGTACCGTATTCTGTAGCAGCATATGGAATAATAATATCACTAGGACATAGAATTTCAGATAGAATTAATAGTTCGTAATACTCTGTAGTACATAAGGTAATTGATATGTTTACAGTAATATGAATAAAATTAGTACAAAATACTGTATATCCGTTACCACAACTGCTTTGACAAGAATCCTCACCAGGAAGTAATCAAAATTCAGTGACGAGGAAACAATATATTTACCATGGCTTGTACTTTTATATGGATCTCCACTGCTCAGAGGCCTACAATGCAATTGCAGAGTTAAAAGTCTGTGCAAAACTTTCCTGTGAGTAAAGTTTGCCTTCGAAATCGTGGAATCAGTCCTAGTTTCTCTTATTTCAAAATTCAAATTTTATTTTAAACGTTAGGGAAAAAAAATCGATAATTATTATTTATTAATAATCTCGATAGTTTCCTATCTGATTGTATTTAATGCCGCTGCAGAACTACATTATATAGTATAGGAAACGCGTACATTGTTGTAACACGTTCCAGAACAAGTTATAAGAAGAACGAGCGAGCACGCTGCACAATATGTGCACGTGCGCGTTGCAGTAATGTGCACACTCCAATACACAGCTCAGCGCTGAGCACGAGCAGGGGGATGCAGCATCTAATGTTCGCGAACCTTTTCTCTGCGACAACTTGCGCGGAAAATAAACTCTAATAAAGAGATAAATGCGTCTTAGATGAAGTACTTGGATAATATCCCACCCTAAAAAAGGGACCCTTTTTTCATCGTTAGGTCGAGACTATAATACGGGAAAGATTTGCTGTTATTTCTTGATTGCTTGTACCCGATATAAAAAAGTTCTTTCTGATACCACGTCACAGCTGTTTTTTTTTCTATCTCCACCCCCCAATAAATGAAAGGAAAATCCTGAACGTAATTGATTAATAGTTACTGTTTTTATAAACAAAACTTTTATCCATCCGTGCGAATAATTTTCTTTTTCATTTCTCGCAGTTTTTATTCAATGGTTTTTCTATTTTTTTTTAAATGATGTTTGTTGAGAAATAATCGATTCAAAATATCAGAATTTGAAAACAAACTTAAAAGATATTTGGAGTACTGGGTCCGAATAAAAAAGGATGGATGCATTTTCAAACGTTTAAACTCGAAAGCAAAAGGGTTTTAACAATCGCTAAAGTTGCGGTTTACAGGGTAATAAAATTTAGTCCAGATAAACTTTCTTTTTACTTAATCAATTAAACATTTTGTGTGATACAAGTGTATGTATAGGTCGTTTAATGAAGTGTGCATTTTAATCTTCACCTGACCTTTAATTTTACATTTTGATATTATACACAACTAATTAATTGCAGATTTTCTCTTTCTCAAATTACTCTTTTCTCCTATTTCCCTGTCTAATTATAAACCATATTAAGGGACGCAGATTATTTCGACGGCAATTTTAAAAAATATAGAAAAATCGTCTTCGAAATTGAATTTCAGCTTAAGCGATTTTATCGGAAAATTTTCGGTTTTCCATATTTTGCAACGTTCGATAAAATTGCGTCAATATTTTCGTGCAATACAAAATAAACCTGCCGAGTCCTCGTTCTTCTACAAAATGCCCATATTTCACACAACGCGCAGAGATTGTACATTATACACAATGGAAAATGTATATTAATAGACAGCGAAGACTGCTTTCATTAATCATTTTGACAACAAAATTTGTCCATGTTTTTAAGTCACGGATCTTTTGCTCAGGAGGGAATATTGCGTTAGATTAGGTTGCAGCACGTGCGCCCGCTCTATTTCCATGCAGTTATACGACACACAATTATTTATTTAACAAATTAGCTCAAAACCTCCATCATTCTTTCCTTAGTTGTTTTTAACGGGAGTTGTATATACTCGCAGTTACTCCGTGATTTATAAAATCGGTGTCCCAAGACATTCTATTATCTGTTATATTTATTAGGCAATTTACCTGAAATTATGAATGATAGTACTCCGTAGTTAAAAAAAAACCCGTGAAATTGAGAGTTATAAAAAGGTGTTACTACAGCCATTTTAATTACGATGGCAATAATGGCGGATAAAATCCTATAGATAAGATTCATTTAACTTAAAATATTATTATAAATAGTAAAATTATGAAATTGTAGTTGTAGGAAGTCAATTAGGTTAAACGGCACATTGTTCCAACGTGTGTAATCGAAGGGCATGACAGTTTGTATTTGACCTACCGACTAAAAATATAAGTGTAGACCGAGGTGTAGACTGCATTGCCATTTTGAAAAGAAAGTGCGAAAAAACGACGTAAAAGTGCAGTCAGTCTAGCATTGGCGAAAGTAAATAATATTTGTTAGGTACTCACTATGGTGTAAGTTATCTTCAGCGTTGATGCACAGCAGAATTAATTTATCCTGTAAACTTGCATTATTCTGTACGGTGCTGGTTTATGAAAAATTGCAATGCTAATATCGACTCTAAAGAGTTCATATTGTATAACTATTTAATAAAGTTGTTTATTTTTTGGCGAGAGATTACTTCGTAAATATGCCAACTTTCTCGTGATCAATATACGGAGTAATACTCTTTACCAACGATATTTTATTGTTTACTTATTTTTTTTTTAAAAGAAGGCAATTATTATTCTGTTTAGATCTAATAAATTAGCGCCATTTCGCAACTGACGTGTGAAGGAACGAGTAAAAAAGGATCATTAACAGGCAAAGGGTACCCTAGGGTAAAACAAATCCCCCCATTTTTTTTTGCATTGCATACAAAACTGGTAATCAAGAAGTTCTTTTGCCGTTTTCAAAACAAGTCTTCTCAGACAGTCTAAACTGAATGCTCTAATTCATTTAAGTATATTTTTTTCTTTTTAAAAAAATAAGAATATGAAAGCAGAGAATGAAATTAATACAAATCACCTGTAATTCTCCTCTTCGCGGGGTAATGTAGATTTTATTTAGAGTTTTTATATGCAAGGTTGAAGACAATAAAATAACGATAATTGGAAATTTGAATGTTGAATATACGAGTATACAAATACAAATAAAGTTCTTGATTGATTCATTGTCCCCCACAGCTGTTTCTAGCTAGGGGACCTGTAATATTGTTTTCTTTTGTATTTTTATTTATTGTTTTCTTTAGTTTGTAACTTTCCTTTTCGCATGTGTATATACACTGTTTTGTTTGGTTCAAAATAAAAAAAAAGATTCATTGTTGCACGGGATACCGACTTACTTGAATTTTAAATCAGTAAAGAAGTTAGTTCTTCTTTACTGGTTTAAAATATACCTCGTACGTAGTTTCGTAAAGTGTTGCGAACACGGTAAACCATTTAAACTTGAAGTCACACTCATTTTCGTTGAAAACTCTAATTATAAACGCGGCAGATGAATTCCTCGTACGCAACATGACCAAACCAATTAATTTTTTAAGGCTATCGAGAATTTGAATGAAATTGTTTCCCCGATCATCCGTTGGTTCGTCCAATCACTTTATTCTTTAGCATTAGAAGTGGTTGTACCAAGTTGTACCACCTTTAACCAAAAATATAATTTTCTTGAAAGGAAGCTGTTTAATTCAACCAACTCCGGTGCGAATAAAATACCAGAGGCCCACTTTCCCTCTTAAAAATAAATAAAGTAAAATTGATGGAATATTGGAAAAAAAATCCTCCGACTTGCAAATTCCGGAGAGAGAGTGAGAGCCATGTTTACGTTAAATCAAATATACACGAAGTATATTTCCGGCCGTTCGTCCAACTGCTGTGTCCTATCTCCTTCGAAATGTGTTTGCGTGTTTATTGCGTATTCATGAGCGCCATGCAGTCGATACTGTATCAACATTATAAAATGATGGGGGACCCAGAGTTATATTGATGTCCACGCTACCACGTCCGTCGCATGAGAGAAAAAAAACCCAGTTCGACATATTCTCGTATCGGTCTTGATTTGCTGTATTGTTAAAGAAATATAACAATTCACGCGAAAAAGTTTTGGGAATAAATAAAACGGAATTTATTTTTGCGATGTTCAACTTTTTTCTATTGTGCGTTTTGTGCTTTTCTGTGGGGTGAATTGGGTATCGTCCACAGTTCGAGGGTTCAAACCCGACTGTTATGAGTGTGATAGTAATTCCCCTTTTACGAAATTCCCACCATCCTCCCAACAGGTTTATTTGACCAAGGGCATTTACGTCATTGGTTTAAAAAAGATAAAAATATGCTGTACGTTAAAACATTTCTCTTCTCTGTTTGCCTAAAACCTTAAAGAAATATTGTTTTTTTTCTTTCAGTAAAGATAATGGCTGGGTAAATACACAAACACACATTTTTTACTACTAAAACGTTGCATCAAGTCATAAAAATGTGGCATGAACTGCACGGTAGCTATAAATCGAGGTACCGTATATTTTGAAGTCTCATAAAACTACCACATTCCGCACAGTAATTCCATGCTATGTAATTTAATACGTAAACTACAATAAGTCATCGTGTACGGTTCATTAAATATCCATGATACTATTCAATTCATTACTATCAATGATAGAAATGAAGTTAGCGCAAATGATTAGAATGAGGTGACATTTTGCGAGTATCATAACGGAGAATTCGTTTATCGATTAAATCAAACTTTATTATAGGAATTACAAACTCGATACATTTTACAATGGATGATAATCGCTGTTTCGATACTAAAACATTGATTGTGATTATTGATTTTATAGATTCCGTCTGGAGTAAAAGTTCAAGAACTGTTAAAAAGTTCAACTACACTGTAACTTATTCCGCAACAGAGCCAAATAACTACCCCTGATAATGTCCCTCACACTCTTTCCTGCATAACTCACATGCCATACACTGAAAACATATTCTAGGGGTCGAATTTAACAAGTTTAAAATAATTCATTATTGCTCATATCCTCGTCTGTTGTTCATGAACAAAAACTATAGTCCATAGTAGTCCATAGCAACATAAATTTAGATTTTAGAAATAAAAAAACCCTTTTAATTTGCAACATAACGTATCTTTTGTCTGCGATAACCGTTTGTTCAACGAAATTTTCTTTCTTTTTACAAAAATGTTTATACAAATGAGGTGTGGAACGAAATAGACTAACGCCATCTGTCTATGATTTGAAAAATATAAAAAACGCTTGTTGCAGAGGTATACTCAGCCCGCATCCTACGACGGTTAACTCCTAATGGCTGCATGGTTTATACAGTAACCAACCGTAACCAATGAAACGTTTTTTTTAGGTGGTTGGACATAATGAAAATTCAAAATCAATCAACGATCATAGAGTGATGTCGTAGCCAAGTAGTGTAGCTTCTACAACTGTACCAAATTCAATTTCAAATAAAGTTACAAGTCAAAATCATAATTGCGCTACGTAAAGGACAAACAGAGAACCAATCTGTATATTGGTTAAGGGGATGGATGTTTTTCTCGATTGGTCATTCGAATACTTCAAATAATCCAAAGTTTAGTTAGACAATTGAAATACTCGTTCATCATTTTGTAATTAAGTTACCCGATTTACGTATTATTATTAATTTCAAACCGAGAATCCGTCTCCACCAAGACTTTCAATCCCGATTATTTTAACAACTGACCAAGGACCGACTGACCAAGGATGATCATCTAACTTCCACCATACCCGAAATCATAGTGCGAGTTTGAATGATGTGCGACATACGTACTTCGTATTCCATTGCTCATGTGAACAAAGTTGTGCTTGGAAATTCCATCTATTATCTACACCGTGTATTTGAATCTTCTTCTTCTTCTTCTAGGCCATTTCCCAGTCGGCTCTTTGAGTCCATAACTTCCATAGTTTCCTGTTCATGGCGTCGCCCTCTCTAACTCCAGAGTCACGCGGTGTATTTGAATCTCTATCTTAATTAATCGCAGACAAATTTTATGACATAATAAGTTACAAACCTATTTGGTAAAAAGTTTTTTTCTAACTGTCACAAAGTAATAACATCAAGAAGAAGCTCTGACGTTACGAAATACGAATGGCGTCAAACCCCGTATTAACACGACGCTACCAGGTACAGCTGTATCAATATTTCAGGCTTCTGGTGTCTGGGATTTTTCATTTTAAACTTTATAAAATGTTTTATTTTGTTTCTTTCTGCGCTGCAAAGCAATATACGACGGAGGCGCAGCAATCATTCTCAGATTCAATCGGCGAAGAGTCTTTTATTGAAATAAACTGCGGCATAAAATGCGATATAAAGACGCACTTTTTGATGTGTCACTTTTCAATATGAGTTTGTGTCGCCAGATGTGCGAGTGAAGACATTTCCCTCAAATTCGTAAAAAAAGATAGACAATTCATACAGGAAACAAACGAAATAAAACAACGAAAAAAAAAATCTATCTAAAAATTTTTAAAACTGCTGATCTCTAAATAATCGACTGTTATCACCAAAATCATTTACCGGTAACCTACTTGGAAAAATTGCTAGCAATTCGAAACTTCAAACTTTTTCGTTTAAAAATTTGCTGGAAAAATAATTGAAGTTCTTTTTATCATCCTCCATGATGTCTCCTGGAAATTTGGAATGAAGAATTCAGCTTTTGAAGCTTTGAGGCGATTGGTCATTATAGATAAACAGTAAACGTGTATTACGCTGGCTTTGGAAATAATTGGAAACTAACAATGTTTTTTTTTCTGTTTCTGCTGCAATTTGGTATTTGGTATTTTGTTTTCACTTCTTTACTACTCAAATCAAAATGTAGTTGAAAATATGCAACTGTATGTACCCCTTAGGTCGATGGGTTAGATGATGATGGGAATCAAAATACAACATCCGAAATAGGTTACTTTGCACTAAGAAATGGATGGAGTGGCGTGTTAATGATCTATTGCTGAGTTCTGTATTACGAAAGAATTGATAACTCGTAAATACATTATTTAGTAAGGGAATTTATAGGGGCATTGGTCTACAAATCTATTTCTTTGCTTTTAAAACTGACAATAGAAAGAACTATTTTCCAACGAAGGCTAGAAGGGAATTTCCAACTCCTCAATGTTTTTTCTTGAAATTAATGAAAACCCGCCAAGTCACCTTCATAATGCAGACATTTTTTTTCTCTTCAAAATGACGGAGAACTTAAAAAACTTTGAAATTCTTCGAACATGGTTAAGTCAATAAAAAGAGTTTCCTTTAATGTATTTTGTTTTCTTTATTCACTTTTACCTTAAAAAAGGTCAGCTTGTCTGACCGAAAATTCGGTTATTTATTTTAATTTTGCATTCTGTTTTAATTTTAAAGGATGAACATGTGACATTAAAGGAAACTCTTTTTATTGACGGAGAACTTATTATACCCCTCTTCGAAATTTATAATGAATTAACTTGGTGATTATTTTATACAGAGCCTGCTGAGGGGGACACCCTGTTGATATTGAATTGAATGGTGGAATTCAGTTATTGTAGTTTGTCTAACGTTTTATCTTGGTACAACAATAGATATTGAAAGAATGGGGGGCGGACTGAGCCTATGTCTAGTCAATATTTACCAAGCACTCTCGCCCGTGTGTCCTCTCTCTCTACTTGTTTATATCATCATGGAACCATCTACCAAAGTGCACGCCTTCTCAAGTTGACGCCTCAAATTTCTCAAGTTTCTTGAACACCTATTTTTTTTTTACCTAAATAAAATAATTTAGCCCTTTGACTGAGAATATTAAGCAAGAGCGACTGTCGGAAAATTCTACTTGTCGATGAACCAACGAAATAAATAGAAATACGAAAAACATTCTTCTCGAATCTGAATTGGAAAACATTCAATTCCATACATTCTACAAGCTTTTTGTTACGGCGCAGTTCAATGTCGTTTATTCTTCTCGTAAAGTTAAAGAAAGTTAAGATTTCCTCAAAGCTAGGCCTACTGTAAATATTGAAATGTGATTATTCGTTTTAATTAAATCGTGAGTGTTCGTAGTAAACGCAAAATTATTCGACTTTGATTCAAACCTTCACTGATGTTCTGAAAAATCTAGGAAAAAACAATTTGTTTCAAGAAATAATTTCCTTTATTCAAAATTCAACGATTTCAAAATGCTGCTGGTATGTTGTTATTAAATTGTCTTTTAACTTACAAACTTAAGCCTACCAGAGTACAGAGAAGGCGGACAGCAAACTGCGATCACGCACTGCCTTTCTTGTACTTAATCACACCAATTCGCTATCACCCACACCCTTTTCGGTTATTATTTAAACTATATCGTCGTAGGCTTGCTGTGTAACACTACACGCTAGCGAGCATGTTCTTTACTCTTTATTATGTTTATCTTTGATTGAAAGTTTTTGTTTGTTTGTTTCAACTGTAACCCACATTATTAATCCTTCTTTCGAAGGGTAGTGGGGGCAGGGCGGATGCATGCGCCACCCTCCTTGGCCACTGACCACAATCGGTTGGCGAATCCGATGTGAGGTGTCGGCCAAGGAGGATATTCCACTCCTGAGAGGAACCAAAGTTTTTAACGTTCTAAAATAACATTTTTTCAGAGTTTTGATATTTAAATGTAAATAAAATGAAAGGATTTTGAGAAAAAACGCTAAATAATGGAAAACTAAAATGTGTCCACTTAAATTCATAACTATGTACCAAGACTGTGTGGAGAAGAATCGTCAGTTGTTAAACGCGTCCGTTATTTCGAAAAACTGTGATTAATCTGCCGATTTTGTGAGTATCCTTCGATTAATATTGTGCGTAAAACCATTGATTTTCCGTGATTGCGAATTGGTGTGAATAAGTACAACAAAGGAAGTGCGTGATCACAGTTTGCTGTCCGCCTTCTCTGTACTCTGGTAGGCTTGAAACTGCACTACGAAATATCTAAATCACAGTTCTACGAGGTAATTCATAAAAGGAACTTCTATGCTATAGTCGTGTACTTTGACTAAACAGATCTTACGGTCATAAAAATTCCGTAACATGAGTTTCGAAATAAATTTCTTGACGTAACTTGAAGGGTTCGTTTACTTCTCGTCAGTGTGAATAATAAACCAGCCGTCACTGTTTCGTATTAATTTTTTTAATCCTTATGTTTCATTATAATTTTGATTGAATTGAGGCCGTTATTCATCCTAACACGTCATGAACTACTTCTAAAGATACGAGGTAACTAGTTATTGTTGGAATGCTGAAGACGGAATGAGCACAGTTGCAGGAACTTGGAGCATGTGAAAGAAATGCTATCTTAACTAAAACAGCACGAAGATGACTAAGCGAATGAGGGACCTGCCGAGAACAATTTGGATACTACACTCTCGAAACTCGGCCATTATAATTAACCGCATCGGAAACCAAATAGAAAACTGGTTACTGTAATGGGTGATCGCATAATCGTTCTCTCCTGAGACCGCCACAAATGAACGATCGGTTGCATTGGAAAATTGTTGCAAAAAGTAACAAAATTTGAACTAAAATCCTAGAGATTCAATAAAAGCTATTTTCTAGGTATTTTCTAGGTATATTTTTCTGGAACTACTGGTGTACTACTGGTACTACACTGGTACTACTGGTATAATAATGACGTCAAAAGGGCAAAACCAGAGCAATAGTATATTTAAAATTATTATTCCGCACAGCCTATTAGATACTGTATTTAGCTTAAAAACCATTCGAAAATAATGTAACACAGAAACAGAATGAAATGCCAACACATTTATGGAGTAAACTTGCAGTAATTTGGTTTTAAGAAGAACAAGAAGAAGTATTTAACTTCATTTTTTTTAGAGTCGGACGAAATGCTTTAGGAAAGTAATCATTTTTTTCCGTTACGAAAGTATTATGTTCACTAGAAATATGTGTTGGCATTGTTCCTTTCTTACTGATTACTCCGTAATTTGAGATGTGTGATTGTGTATATTATGGTACTACATTACGTACGTAATGTTACTGGGTTGTACTGAAATCCTCTTGCAAACTATAGGGTTAAATATACTGTTCTCGCAAAAACCAATACCGATTTTAGCAAAATCAATCAATTTCAGTAGGCTTGTACGAAAGGATACAGCATCAACTTTATTTGCAGGACAAAATATTAAGAGAGTTTTCATTAGTCAGAATATTATCGATGATTTTTCTACACTATTGAGACATTATATGGCTGCTTTTATTAAAAACCTTGCAATCCTTTCTTCACATTTTTGTGTCCAAACTTTTTTAAAAATCGAGCACAAGTTAGTACTTAGATTATTGAACATTGTCGAACTTTTATGTCTCACTTTTCGCTTTTGATCAACTTGAGAACTGTGCGCACAGACAGCAGTAATTTGTAATAGTATGCTTTTTCAGTGAAAGCTTGCAATAAAATGCGAGAAAAATGTGAGTGTGTTACTTTAAACTAAAATTTAAAAACAAAAACACCCTTTAGCACATTTTTACCAAGATCCGATTGCTTACACACGTTCAAGAATCTCTTATCCATTGGTCCTGTGCACACATCTAATTATTAAGTTGGACGATTGCACACGTCTATTCTTAGTAAAAAGCTGCTTTATGTACAAACCCGTATGAATAACGCTATATCCCTATATCTGTTGCTTTATTCATTACCTACATCATCTTTTTCGGAATGCCGACCCACTCTTTGTCAACACGTTCCCCCTTTCTTTTCGAAAGCGAATACTTGTGAGAAAAAAAAAACTACTTAATTCAAGAAAGAAAAGCGACTGAGCAGCATCCAGCGAACCGATAGAAGAAAACTCTATTGTACTTTTCTATCTAATACTCAAATACCCAAATACGTAAACGTGTGTGTGGGAGAGGGGTTGATCTTCTATCTATCGTGAAACTTAGAATTTTTTTTATCAAATTTACTTAACACTCGTAGATTCGCCCTGTCAAAGCAGCCTGTTGTTGATAGTTGAATAACAACGTGCATTTTCTTACTTCGAGCGGTAATTCAATTCTGTTAAAAAAAAGACAGGAAGTTACTTTAATTCTCGAAAATAATCGTCTACGAATAAAGAACCAATCAGAGACTTAGGCTTATTAAAATAAATTAACTTTGCAACCTGGTATAATTCTTAAATATCTAGTGTTGTATAGGGTGTATGTGGGTCTGAAAGCGACAAACAGAATAATAGGTACATAGGTACATTCAAAAGTACTATCAAGAATATCTACAACTTGTATTAAAACAAAAGAAAGTCGGATAAAAGCTCACGATGATACGCAAACAATCTTGATGTACCTTGTACATTTCTAATAACTTATTGGGTCAAGAACTTAAATTCAATAATAAATGCGACAGTGGAGTCGATTCTATATTTCTGTAGATTCCTGTAGATTTCTGCCTGATCTCTAAAATGGAGATTATCACAATCTCCCGTAGGAATTATATTACTGTACAGGTACGAACGTTTACGTTCGTAAGGTTAGAAAATACAGCTAGTGCGACTGTTTTTCTTTCTATACTAAGAAAACTACGTCAATAAAAGTAGCTTAATTTATGTAACGCGTAGCTTACTCTCCCTTATAACGTGCTTCTGCAAGTGACGATCCTAATAAAAAAAAGGCAGCGAACTTGTGCTTTTGAACTCAGCCAACAGGCCTCGTAGTACAATAAGCTAATGAGCTGATTTTTTTTTCAAAAATTACAGAGTAATGTCGACTAAAGTCTTACAAATAATGTACCAGGACTTGTTTTTCGCACGTGTCCATTAAATTCATGTGACGAAACACATGTGGCCACCGAGAACAGACGGCGGGATTCCCATTATTTCGTACCACGTGACTTTCTCTATCGAATTAATGGCTCGATAATCATGCTATTACGGAATCGAAGAGACGTTTACGGCAAGTTGAGAAGGAGCAGTTTTCTGCTGCACTTGTAATGTTGAAAAGTTCATTTGATAAGTTCCAAGTAGATTGCGCGTATCATTTTTTTTAAAACATATAAATATTATATTTTTTAGTTGAAGAACGAAGATATTTCAATACTAAACTAAAATTCGAAATACTGTACATAAAATTTACAGCGTTTAATGTCAAAATAAGATGATATCTTCTTAAAAATAGCTATTAAATAAAAAAAAAATAAGAAAATTGAGCAAGTATTTGCCGAGAAAAGGGGGCCATTAAGTTTATAATGGATGAGACTCTGTACTTGAAACCCGCTCTTTTCAAGTAATACGGCAGTATTACTTGAATCGAATAAACGGCCCGGTCTCGTTTCGCCCACCGTCCCATTTCAGCCACTAATTTTGGTGGGCGAAATGGGAATTTTTATAATTTGCTAAACTCACGTGCGTTACAGCGAGTTTATTACAGTTATATAATTATTTTATTTTACAATTTCCATCTCCCTCGCCCCTTTTTTCGAACATGTTTTAGAGAGGAATAGGAGATGCACACAAAAATTCCATGCTGATGGGAGAACTACCCAATACTTAATAATTTACTTTGCTATTTCCATCTCACTCACTCTTTTTTGAATATGTTTTAGCGAAAAATTGGAAACTGCATCCGTTTTTAACACATGAATTCGCCCGAAATGCTGTCTCATTTTGCCCACCAAAATAATTGGCTGAAATGGGACTCTGACTGAAACGGGACGGTGGCGAAAATTGGCGGTGGGCGAAACGAAACATAATCGAATAAACTGTGCCTCCTGTTCATCATTTTTCGTGAATACATTTCACCCACACGGGTTAACTGATTAACTGAAGCAAGACAATAATAATAATAATACGAACTAATATGACTTTCACTAATGGAGGGATCACTAATTAACTAGATAATGTATCGTATTACTAAACCGTTCCCTCAAGAATATTACCACATTATCCGACTCATTTCAAATATATAATATTCTTATATCTTATGCACGTAACGAAACCTGCTTTTATATCAAAGTAACATAAAAATAAACGAAAACAAAATGGGATAAAAAAAAAACCATAAGCAGCTAAATGTTGTTGTACCTCGTAATCAGACAATCCACAACAATAACTTTAAGTAAATATCTGACAAAATAACAGCAATTTTCCTGAATCATATAAAATCAAGGTTTTCGGCTGTTATACAGTATATTTATTTACATACAATCATTTCTGTAGGTTTTATAAATTATTTATTGAGTACTTTCGGTAGTAGGTAATGTTGTTTGACCCCAAACACCAATTGACCGCAGGGGACATATCAGCAATATTCGCATAAACTGAATTTGTGTAAAATATAAGAATATGACGATAATTCTGTTGCCGCCTGTATGAATTGGAACAGTATTACATTTTTATGGTACGAAAATGCGCGTGTTTTTATCAGTTTATCGTATTACATGCAATAAAAATTCTGTTTATTCTAATGTGCTTCCAGGTAAAATTATATGGTACTGCATTAATGGCTTTTGCTGGCAGCGCTGTTGCTATAGCAGCCGAAACCAAGGGGATACCGTGCTTATATTGCCTATAATATGGCATCGTGATTTTTACATTTTAATAAAGATAAATAAATACTCTATATGTAGGAAGTTCAATAAAAAATGCAAAAAAGAAGTACCGTAAATGTCAAACACTCAAACTGATGTCGCTGCGATATCGATACTCATGTTCAAGATTTAAAATGTTTCAAATCACAAAAATTCAGACAGTAGACAAGCTGAGATGTAAAAAAACGACTGTTTAATATTCAATAATGATTTTAAACTACGTAAAATAACATTCTTTTTTTTAAACTTTGATTTAATTTTAACTACCGTATATGCTTAATATCCTGTTTTTGAACAGTTTACAAAAAAAAATCAGTAATTATTATTTTGTTGATCATTTTCAAACAAAAAAATGTCAACAAGCCTCTTAAAAAAAATAAACAAGAGTAGGTAGTGTCGTCGTACTACAGCCACTGCATTTTGTCTTTTCGTACAGTTTGGCGAACCGCATAGACGTGTGCCGCGCTCCATCTTGGCCACAGTAGAATAGGAGTCATGATCGGTGTAAACACTGTGCTACTGTGAAAAGATGGCGGTTTTGGCGTTACTGCGCATGCGTAACTTCAGAACACCCACCATGGTCTACGTTGTATCGCCCTTAGTGTCGTACTGTCTCTACTTTACAGGAAATATCAGTGCTGGTTAATGCTGGGTGTACGAGATAGAAAGATGTAATGGGAAGAACTGTTGAATTGCGGGATTTTGTGGCATAATAATAATAAACATTAACAAGTTTTAAAAGCTGTTGACGTAACGTAACACGAAAGTAACGTAAACGTAACGTATGTCCTGTTCTTAACTTGCGTACATTGCGGATTTTGACTTCAAAATCAAATGTGCGAATGCTCAGAACGTGTCATACGTTACGTTTAATTTACATTAGCGTTACATCGCAGATGCTAAAACTCGCTAATGTCACAATACGTAAATTATTCGTAAATAAACGTATAGCAGTAAACTATGATATATTTATATACCGTACTCTCGAGTTCTTCAATTAAATCCAAATTATTCCAAATAAAATAATTCGCTCTTTTTTAGAACCGAGTCGAATATAATTCAATTGCCTTTATAAAGATTGAAGTCAATAATAATTCATCGCTTCCGAAGAAGAAGATAGAGAAAAAAACAGGATTCTTTATATTCCGAACCACGACTAACGGGGTTTTTCTTTTAAAAGTATAACGGGAAAAGCAATAATGTTTAGTTTCGTATGCGATGCATGCAAGGAATTAGCATCGATATTTGAAGATTGCTATAGTTCTCCAGGCGGCGTGCATCAGTCGAAGTTGAAGTTTATAAACATGCTGGTTGGTTGGCAAGACGATCGACTGAATAATTCTTGGAATTGTTTTGTTAATGTGATTAGATTGAGAACGGTCCTCTCTCTGCTGGGTAGTAACGAGATGTTTTTTTATTAGTAGAAAACATTCGGAACGTCTTAGCAACGGGGAGAGAAGAAATGGGCATTTTCATCAACGTATATAATACAGCCTGAAACACGTGCTTTCTTATACCGGTTTTGCTTATAAATTAACGTATTCTTCCTTCAGCCAGTACAATATTGGCTGGGTTCATAAGGTTACGTTGAGAGTACAGAATAATTTCTGAAAAAACCCATGAACTTACAGAAGGACATTGTTATAGTGTAAGTAACGTCAAAGTAAGGTTCTGGTTGCTAAAAGCAATGATCATAACGAGTATCTGTTGGTATGCATATTTACACAGTTACATAACTGACAAATTTAAATTGTTAAAAAGCTAATTGATTTAACAGTCTTACAAATAACATTATTTTATGAACATCATAATTTCCTCACAGATCGACGCGAAATGCCAAAATACGATATAAAATTATTTGATAAAATATAATACGTAACAATAAAGCAAAATGATTGAATTTGCTTTAATTCACGTAGTTGAGTAACCCACAAACATCGACTCGATATTTAATTCGGTTATTCGGAGAACTAATAAACTAAATGACCAGGGGTGGTTGAGGCCTCCAGCATGTCAGTCATGCACGATGAGAAGTTTATATTCTCTCTGTTTCGTATTTTTATATCGAAAATAAGGAAATCTGAAATACGAGACGGGATGATAAGAGAGAGAGAGAGATAGGTATAAATGTTGGTAAAGTAAATGTACAGTATAGAGAGACCATTTCGGCTGTAGAGGGTGTCTCATCATTTCTGAGTTTCATCTCTCACTTGTCAGTATGTTGGTTAAGATCCCTGGTCATTTAATCTTATTATTTTCTGCGCATTTAAAGCACCCTGAAATGTTTTAGTTCCGAGAAGGCAGAGTCTGGCACATTATGAATATTTAAAATACCTGGTAGAGTTTTTATCAGCTGGTAAATAAGGTTTAACTTGCAATATGTTATCAGCTACCTCGCCTTACTCTTGAGGTTAAAATCGAAGGAAAAAGAGCACAAGGTAGAAAGAGAAGAGCCTGGATAGACGATATCAAAGACTGGACAGGTCTTTGCACAACAGGGGAAATCGCTCACAGATGCTACGAGTACGATCAAAACAATTGGTATTTGTTGGCCGCCAACTTCCGGAATGAAGAAGATTTTACGAAGAATTCAGCAATTTCGGCAATATAAGAAGTGTATTATTAATAAGAAGAAAAACCTCTCCTGGACAGACAAGAATAAAATACTAACAAATAAACAGTATATTAACACAGTTGCTTGAGCATTATTTACGGAGTAAGTTATGAAGGTTTGTATATTATTGGAAATTCTAAAACGGTGTGGTACAACCAAAGATTTTAATTATCTACAACCAAAGGAAAAGTAGCGCCATTTCTGCGTTGTATCTGTTTGTTTACAACTATCTACCTCGCATACATAGGTACAGATGTTACGTCGCAAATAATATAAGACAATAATCCTGTCAATAACATAATTATTAAAGTGGGATTTTAAAATATTAAATTGCAATCCTGCAATAATCGCGTGGGTAAACTTGGGGGACAAATACTCGAGCTATGGATCGTTGGATTATATTAAAATATTGAGAATATTATTCTTTCAATGTGCTTTGATTAGAATGTGATATCTTAAAGTCTGTTCGAAAATTAAAGGCCCCTGGAGTTAAAGTTAAATTCTAGTATCTCCAGAATCCCTTAAGACAATCTTAACATATCCTGAATTGACATATCCTGAATTTTTCGTAATTTTTAGTCCTACAATTCAAGCAATGTTAATATGTCAAATTATCCTGGAGATATTAGCATTTTAATTTTAAGTCCATCAGGGGTCTTTAATTTTCGAACAGACTTTTTGGAAATACAATTTTCCATTTCTTTTTTCTCTTTCTTTTTCGAAGTTTTGAGTCATCCCTTATGTTATATAGATAATACCCTTTCGGAATTATAAAACCCCATATATTCCCCTTCCCTATATGGCACAACTTCTCAACTGACAAGGTTTCTGCGGACGGACAATAAGGATTATATGTCCTTTTTAACGTCCTTCAGATGCCATTCCTTCTTTCCCTTCCGTCAGCATTGGGCGTGAAAAACGACACAGGCCTGGAAGCGGCGAACTTTACGACCCAATTCCAAGCTTTACGACAGCTAGACAGGCAGCATTAATTGCCGTAACCCTCTCCTCACCAGCCATCAATATTGCTAGCTTTCGCACTCACATTTTATAGACACCGTA
Organism: Scolopendrellopsis subnuda; assembly: GCA_034694405.1. Classification (NCBI taxonomy): domain Eukaryota; kingdom Metazoa; phylum Arthropoda; class Symphyla; family Scolopendrellidae; genus Scolopendrellopsis; species Scolopendrellopsis subnuda. The sequence continues at coordinate 21,440 of JAQFYH010000005.1, forward strand.
AAAAAATAAAATAGAAGACTTCAATAGATGAAGAGGGGTTAAGGGGGAAAAAAAATCCTAAACTTTAGAATTGCCAAAAAAAAAAGTCTATACCCCCCTTCAAATAGAGGGTTATATTAGTATTAAATGTTATTATAGCCTGTATTATTAAATATAACAAGTTTTTTTGAAGTTCTCCGAGAGTTTATGCCAACTTATTATAGCTCTCAATCCTCACAAAACTAATGAAATTTTCTAAAAAGAAAAAAAAAATTTAATACCAGACAGTGAAAACGTTTGCTTTTCAAAGTAGTAATGTACTTTTTTGGAGAGGTCGTAACAGAGACACTTAAAACACCAAGAGTTATTAAGCAATCGCTGCAATGTTATTATAAATTTAAGTAGTACACTCTTATATTAAAGAACATGGGGGAATTAAGTTAGTTTGCTTTTTTTGTTGTTGAAACGTTTACGCATGTAGAAAACTAACCTTCAGAAATATTGTTCTAACTAGTTTTTAAGATTGTTCATTGCAGTGAGATGCAATAGTAATCTAAAACGTCAGTCAAGAATTACGGTGTAGAAGTAAAAGGGTGACAGGAAAGCCGTTAGTCATGTTAAATTTTTTGTTCATTTTTGGATATCGACGTCTTTTCTCATCAGGTTTAATAGATCGAACTTCTGCAGCTTTTAAATGTTGCAGTGGCAACTTATCTGGCAAGTGCATATTCTTCGTAATACGGTGTAAAAAAATTATTGTTATATTTATCGTAGGTCTGCCAGGATGAGCTACAATAAACGTCTGTCCGGTCATTGACCATGAAAAATAAGTACTTAAGGAATTAGTTTCCAATTCCATGTTTCCATGCACCGATTTAAAGCCGTCACCGATAGCTCATTCGGCTAGACGACTGATGCATACAAGAGGCTACGGATTATGTGGGTTCGAATCCCGCATAAGGCATGGATGTTTGCGTCTGTTTTAAAAAAATTGTATTTGATATTTGGTAATAGAAAATGCTATAAAAAGCTGTATTCAATACTGCAGAGTACGAATAAAACAATTTTTTAAATTAAAATCTTTAACTTCTGAAATATTCATACCATCATACGCATGTAATATTATTTTAGTAATGAAACAAAATCAAACCATTTATAACATATGCATCATATAAAATATACCATTCTGAATCAGAATGCTAAATCTTGCAATCAATCAGAATTTCTGATTGATTGCAAGATTTAGCATTGAAAATTCACTTTCCATAATATTAATTCACTTTACTTTTAGAAAAGCACGTTGGGAAGTGAAATCTCGATCACAACGTGAGAATAAAGATATAAAGCAACTGTTGCTTATTGTGGGGGTGCTGAACCTATCTTTCTAAGTATGAGATAACATCCCTCGCACAATGTACGAGGTGTGCGCCATTTATGTAGGAAATATGTTGCATCTGAGATATTATTCGTCACATCATTTCTTTAACGTAAAATCAGAGCCAAATTAATTAATTCCACCTAACTTCGTCTATGGAACTACGAGGAAGTTCCATAGACGAGAGTACAAGACATGGCAAATTCAGTGTAACGATGGATAAATAATAATGCCTCTTTACGCAGTGCCGTTCTTGGAAATTAAGCAATGCTGCATCATAATCGGTTCCTATGCACAGTACTCACAGAAGCACAAAAGCGCCTTATGAATGCGCCGTAGGCTTTCGGAATAAAGCTTACAAAAACTTGACACCCTTATAGAATACGGTATTATTTTTCATGAAGTAACAATACAAGGTTAATCCGTTAGAAGGATTAGTTTTCAATTCTGTTCTAAAAATATTGCTTGTCTCCTGAGGTACAAAAGAGTCTCAAAACAGAAGTTGTAAAGTAGAACAGAGATGCAAAACTTTGAATAAATTATACGAAGTACAGTATATGTAGATGAAACTGCAGATCTATTTTAGAAAAATGCAATATTATTCAAGTTTCTTCAATCTATTTATTAGAACATTAATAGCTTCGTACAGTATGCTGTTATCGCAGTAAACTAGTTCAGTGTTCAATGTTCATTCTCAAATGTACGAAAATTAACGAGTACAGTTAGATAGATAGATATTCTGAAAATGGGTACAAAACCGTAGAGAAAGAGTGTATTTATACCTAATTTTAAGGGAGATTATAATCGTGATATGTAAATTAACTTGCTCACTTGAATACAGATTTAATACAGTGGTAAGGTTTCAGATTTTAGTTCAAATGTACGCGGTAATAATGTGTACAAAGGAACAAACAGTCAAACATTGTGAAAGTAATCAAATCTTCCTTCTCTTATGGTTAGTGCACTATAAAATATTTCCGAACAATTTGGGCTACATATGAAACAAAATGTTCAAGGTAAGTTATTAGTTATTACAGAATATAACTTCTTTGAAGAAAAACAGTACTGTAAAATTTGTTGTATAGGCAACAAGTTAGTTAATTATTAATTATTTATGCCTATGCTATGATATGGTTAGTCCTTTGGAATAAAGAATACGCTGTACAGACTACAGTGTTGTAACTAGGTATAATAGCTAAACAAAATCTGTAGAATATACGAAGTACTCGCTAAACTCTTTAAAATATAGAAAACGAATAGAAAAAGAATCAAGAGCAAGAGTTGCATAAATAAAAGGAAAGATAATAATGATAACTCCATCCTACTTCCTGTGGAGCAGACGGAAATGAACTACGATCGCTTTCTTTTATTATTATTGTATTCTGTGTAAAAGGTTCTGTATATAAATTCTGAAATAAAAATAACTGCAAGATGATATCGAAAATGTGCTCAGTCCATGGTATAGGTTTGGAAATGTTAAAGTATTGTAGCAACATAACAGTTTCATAATAACAGCATTTACAAAGTCAGAAGGGTAATCCAATCCAATAGTTTTAGTCACCCAAATATCCTACTTTTCCCAGAAGTAACTGTAATTGCGGAATTTCCCATAAAATACCGTTCAGTAAATACATAACTTCTAAGGCCCCCTCAATGCTATTGTACTTTTTTTTTCAGATTACTCTAATTTTCAAAATAGTGGAGAGAAAATATTATTACGGTAGTTTCCTGCGAAATATAGTACTCCTTGGATATAGGAGTAATTGTAATTTATTAAATTTTCACCCGCTAATCTCCCCCTGAACAGATCTGGTTCATCTTTCCACTATGACAGACTGATCAAACGGAAAAGATATCACTGCACGGGGTAATGCGTTTTAGATTTGTGCTATATTTTTATTCTATAAATAAATAATAAATAAATATAAACACAGATTTCCTTAAATCCAGTAGCTTGACTGGATTGTACCCACTTGTCGCAGTAGGCACAACGAATATTAATTTCTTTGAAGAAAAAAAAAACTGTCACTGGAAGATGGGCTAATTTTTTTCCCTGGAAAATCGAATTTATGGAGTAAGTTATGCCTCATCCATATTTTTTGTGCAAAAACAGAAAAACCGCGCGCGCGTTAACATTCTTAAAGGGATTCAGATCTCATTTATAGCCTTTATAAACGCAAAGAAAAACATAATTCAAATGCCAAACGTTTTCTTTTCGCATATAAAAAATACGAATGTTTACCATCATTCGAGAAAACAAAAAAATAAAAGTAAATTGACCCTGTATTTACAACTATAAAGAGAAACCAAAATCAATATTAAGAGGAAAATGTGATTTGCAGAATTCGCATAATAACACAGAAGCGTTGCGAAGGGAGGATGGGGAGGAGACGGCATCCTTCGGGCTTTAAATGCAAAAAACGGATCTCGAAGTAACTTTAAAAATTCTAAATTTTGGACTTTATAGGATTTCTGAAACAAAAGTATCCAATAAATTGTCGAACAGTTCAAAATGCTTTAATAGGCTACGTCGTATTAGGGGTGAACAGACGTAACCGAAAATTTGTGAAACTCGGGTTTTCCGTTCATTGCTTTCTTTGTTCAGTAAAGTACATTGTAGTAAACAGATATAACTTGCTTATTATACGTAAGCTAAATTATCATTTTTTCTAATTCTAAAATGGCAAATCCTATATTTTTTAAATGGAATATTGACCAGATTTTTAACGCGTTTTTCTCAGACGTTTATCAGTGTCCATTCACCTCCAATATCACTAAGATGGTGTATTTAAGGGGGTGCCTAAAAATCCGCGGCACAATATACTCTCTCATTACGCCACTGATATGGAAATCGACAAACAGCAAACAATATTGTTTGGAGTGATAGTAAAATTTATTTTCTGCGGGCACGCTTTGAGCCTTAACCTTCCATAAATGGAAGGATAAAACATAAAAAAAAAAGCGGGGGAAATAAAGTTATGATTTGTGCTACTAGGATTCAATCACGATCATAAATTCACACACCAGAGACTTTTTGATGCCTAGGTACCAGAACAGCACTCATTAAAGAGCTCGGCGCGAACGACAGGCGAAAACAATAAATATCTTTTGCGTGGAAATTATACCGCACGCATGGAGGCTTTCTTTTTCCAATTGTCTATTAGGTCGAAAGAGAAATGTGTTGTTAGCCTAACTACCAAGGGGCCAATATCTGCTCGCATCCAGAAACCAACCCGTCGATAATGTTGTAAGGCTTTCTGGTGTCATTCAACCAGCTGCCGTAAGACGGAGAAATCAAAAATTACGTTATGATGCTCCAACCAAGTTTACTTGGGTTAAACCGAAGACATGCAGATTTCGTACAAACTGTCCTTGTTCCTGAAAACAGATTTTTCAGAATACAGTTGTTCGTACATCCAGATGATGTACTAGACAGTATTCCATAAGCAATAAGAAAATGAAATGCATGCATAATTATTGCTTATACTCCTACACAACTTTTTTTTTATATGAAAATGCAAACTTCTACGTAAAGAAAATATTGCGTGTTTTTCCATTATTATTAGATGTTTAAATCCCATGAAAGTTTTCCAGTTCCCCATTCAATTTCATTAATCTCGTTTTATATTAGCTACGTTTTGTTCAGTGAAAATTCACAGTTTGGTTACCAAATCACAAGATTATGCGTTTTTGCGACTGTGACCGCGTTTTTACGTTTCTGGTCATAACCACATTTCACAAATTTTGTGACCGAGCTCGAAAGGAGTTTCACAAAATTTTTCAAAATGGCGGCCTCCAGGTCAAAATGCAATTTTCGGAAAAAAAAATGCAAATTAATTATCTGGATATGCATTTATGAGGTAAAATTTAATTAAATAATCTAATTTTAATGTTTTAAAATGTGTATTTTATATGATTTTTGTATTTTAAAGCCAATTTAATTGTTTTAAATTTATCGCAAATTCAAATGAATTACCGGAATCACCGATTTTCGTTTTTACGTTGTGGTTACCAGATATGACGTCATGTAAAATTCTTGTGAAACCTTGTGACCAGACTATGAACAATTTCACAACAAGAAAACGCAGCTATTAAGAAATACCATAACTCTCTTTCAATACTATTCACTACAGCTATATTCTCTATGTAGAAATAAATTACTGACTAAAACTTTCGAATATAAATTTCAACGACACGATTTTATTTTCTCCTACAGGTTTTTGAACTTCTAAAGCACTCGCATAATCTTTTCAGTTATAAATAACATCGCCTAAAGTTTAGTAAAAGAGAAAAAAGTTGGATGAAAAGAGAGTGCGGGAGAGAGGGGGGGTTCGTTCGCTTATTTCGCGTCCCTTGGTGAATTAAAGATCAGTCTCATCAAATTCATATCAGCGCAAATACACCCAACGCTATATACAGAGTAAAAGTCGTTACCGCTTTTATTTTTATGCCACTTTTTATATCTCGACTGTCTGCTGTCATTATCATCCTTCCCATTACAACGCATCATAATAAAAAGGCGGCCGTGGGGTCTCTCTCTGATGCAAGAGAACGAAAAAAAAACCTGTATTAAAAATAGATGATACGATAAGGATTTAGCATTTATTTTCCCATTTCGCAAGGGCCGAGGTTTTTATAATGTAATACGAGTTAGGTGCAGCTGCACCATTCTAGACACCTTTCAAATCAATTTGTCAACAGCAGCGTGGATACAGTTAAAAAAAAAACTCTGCTATAACGTTATGAGTTTAAGCAAAACAATCTTATAAATATTATTAAAGATTCAATATTAACTGGTATTTGCAGTTGTTTTTAAAAAAGTAAAACGTGTTTGAAATAGAATGGATTATATCTGGACAATCGAATGTCGTCGAAGACCAAAAAGAGATCCCGGACTAAGTTTAGCTTCTTTCTATGGTGACAACAACAAAAAATAATCAAAGTGTAGTTTTCTTATAGTGCAACAAATGTAATTCACGGTTAAATACAATATGGTTTATCGATGATCCAAATTATTTAATTGTGAATCAGTTAAATTACACCAAGACAAAGCCTAGTTTTGTATTTTAATACCTGAATTACTGAATTATTTGGGTAGTTTACCTTGATAAAGCAACAAGCACTTATAACAATATTATTAATTAACATGTTATACAAAATTCTGCCATGCTTTGAATGTGCTGAAAAGAATTTGTGAGTAAAATGGAAAAGGAGGCTAAATTGTTTCTCGCTGAAATCACGCTTTGCTCGCGTACGTTGCATTTATGGTCATTTTATTTGAGAGGTACTTCTGTAATAGTACAATCTACATTTCTTCGTTTTTAAATTCGTTCTAGTGCTAATTAGAACCGCAAACGACGGAGGTAGTTGGTTTATAGCCCAGTCTTCAAAGCCATCGAAATCGGGCTATTATTCACGTCCACTGAGCCGCTCGAATCACAGTCCCCGACTGATGGTCAATATCGAAACCAACATCTAATTATGAACGGATTTTACGAGTCCCCAGTCGCCCGTAACTCGAGTAAGCGAATAGTCGAGTAAATCAAGTGAAGATTGATATGACTTTCATCAATTACGTGCTGACTAACACTGGAAGAAATTCTAACCCCGTATTTACATTATAATATTGTTTTTCGGAAAAGCATAAATTAATGTATGTAAATCGGCAGCTGTCCTGTAAACAATTCCGAGTATCACCCATTAGTGTAATAGAGAAGTTTGTGGACAATTTCGGAAAATAAACTGGCTTATAACTTATTGCTCGACGAAAAACGTTCAAGTGATTCTGAGAGGTGGTTATCGGGTTTTCGCCTCTTAAATTATCGCGAGTTCGAATCAGACCGTCACCACCACTGCACAGATGATTTACTCGTCATATCCTACGGAACACGACGTAGCCTCTCCAAGGAAAATACAGCTGATTTATTCAATCACTCTGTTCCATTTTTCGTATAAATTTAAGAATACGTGGGTTTAATTGGAGATCGGCTCCCTATATTTCATGATCATCATCAAATAAACGTTACACTACTAAAGTGCTGGTCAGGTTAAGTTTGCACCAAAAACGTCATCAGTTTTAGATAGTTTTTTGATGACATCCTTTTCCTCCTGTCTGTGTTTTCTCCTTTCTATTCTATTGTTTATACTAATTGGCACTAATCCCCCACCCAGTTGACTAAAAACAGTATTTTTTTTATACTCTTTTTTTAAATAATGAATTCTAATTGCATTAATAAAATCCTCATACTGAAATTAGGCAAGATATGTAAACATTTCATACAAATATTCCCAGTAGAATGGAAATGCCCAAATATTAATAAATAGGAACTTTTAAAAATAGTTTTTAATTTCACTTACTGGGAATATTTGCATGAAATTTTTACATATTTTGCCTAATTTCACAATGAGGATTTCAGTAATTCAATCAGAATAATCATAAACCAAGGGGTCCGACACTCTGAAATTTGGTATCGAAGATTCACCTGAATCTTTGAGATTCACCTCTGAATCTTTGAGATTCACCCAAAATTCAACCAAAATTCACCTGAATCTTTGAGATTCACCCAAGATTCACCTAAGATTCACCCAAGATTCACCCGGGCCAAATCGAAGATTCACCCTAGTGTCGGACCCTCGTCATAAACTCATTATTTAAAAAAAAGTTTGGAGATACTCTAACTGTTTTTAGTCCACTGGATGGAGATTAGTGGCAATTAGTAAACAAAGAGAAAGTAGAATCATGCAGCCAGAAGGAAAGGGAGTCATCCAAAACTTGTTGCTTTTATTGTTGGTGCAAACTTAGCCTGACCAGCACTTTAGTACATACTGCTTATAAGTTGCTTTATGTATAGATTTTTTTTGACAACATAGTCATGGGAATTGATATTAATTTCGTTTAAATTTCATGCACCGGCAACCGCGAAACGCATTTACCGAAACGTGATAAATTCGTTTAAAACACTGTATGTACCGATAATATGTAAATGCCAAACGTTTCTGTATTTAATTATACGGGCTGCTATAGTGTATGAGGCGAAAGATTCAGGTTATTTGATTTCGTTGCTAAACTCAAACTAATAAAAAAATAATTAAAAAGCAATATTAGGACGCAAGCTCATGGCACATTCTATACACTGTGTATTAAATCCACCGTGTTCTTTTTAAAACCCTCTTTTTAAAAACTCACTTGGCTTCAATTGGTGAGTTCTGGTCATCTATACAGAATGGATAATGTGTGTTCCCTGTTTTCGTATGCAATTAATAATGAATATTTTTTGGACAAAAATGAACATCAGTAATCATCGTTGAACCTTACAAAATGTCCTATTATTCGGATATCAATTTGAAAAAAAATATTGTGTTGCAATTAATAATTTATTACGATATAATTTAGGCTGAAAATTACGAATCGAAAGCTATATCGGTTTGAAGCATAATAACTTATTATATTTGTCTGAGAAAATCTGTCAAAAAAGTCTGGTGAAGTAAAAGGGAAGTTACCAAACACAAATTGCGTCTCTCGAAGAATTATAAGCGTCGGTGTTGTACTCACTTAGATAAGAGGACGCGTAATTGCATGTCGCGCAACAATTCCCGTAGGATTCGGCATTCAGACAATGCGAAAATGTTGCCGGAACAAACGAAATTCGTAATAACTGTATAAACGCAACGATTAATGCATTATGAATATAGAGTTATCATCCATGCCTACAAAATATTCAGTTCCCAATGGTTATTAGGTTCGGTGTACTGAAGAAATTACCCTTTAAAGATCTTCCAAAAATATTTAAGGTTTATTTTTCTGTCGGAATTTGAGTTTATTTGCAATATTTCTTCCTCTCTTTTGCAGAAGTGTTAGCATCCGTGTTGAACAGGAACAAGAATGAGAAGTTAAAAATTAAGAGTAGGAAGAAGGTTTATTAAAAATAACTAAAAATTAAATAATTTACGAAACTACTTCTACAATCATTATATCAAGACGCAAGATTCAAAAATCATCAAGTTACTGATTTTGAACAGAAATGGTGACCTCTAACCTTTCAATAAGTAATAACATGGATTAATTAGTATGGATACTTGACACTTCTCCATGGTGTTGAGTCCCTATTAGTTATAAAACCTACGACAGATGGCGAATAGCTCAA
>JAQFYH010000006.1:0-28353 GCA_034694405.1 Scolopendrellopsis subnuda
TTTTTCATAATTTACCATAATTTACCACTTTTTTCACCGGTAAATTATTTTCCGGTTAATTAACCGGTTAATTAACCAGTTAATTAACCGGTTAATTAACCGGACCCATCCCTACCAAAACCCGCTTGGATTCCACGGCTTCCTTACCATTTAAGAGTCCCTTGCTATTATTTTGATCTGATGGAACGGTCTCCAGTTTGATCTGTTCCTCTGAAATGATCTTGCCCAGGAGTTGGGCTTTGAGTTCCGACGCATCCTTCAGGTCGGATTCCGCGGCTCCTCCGCAGTGGTTAAGGCGCTCCAAGGAAGGTCCGTGCACCAGCCGGGGTCCCAGGTGGGGTGACGTCAGAGGTGACGACCTGGGAGTGGGAAACGTTCCCAAGGTGGTGGCGACCCACGGGATTCTCTCCTCGCCACCAGCCTCCGAATTCATTGTTTCGAGTTCTTACAAAAAAACTATTTTTTTTAATATAAATTGCGGTAAAAACGTCGAATATCGGTAAAAATATGTATTTCTTCTTCTTCTTCTCTGCGTGTTTTTCGTTGTCAGCTGCGAACAGTCATTTTTAAACAATTTATCAACTCCACTTTTGAGCCGCTGTGTCACAATGGAACTGGTTGATTTGGCACATCTGAAATGAAAAAAAAAAGGATCATTATTAATATTGAAAAAATCTAAATTTATTAATTTAAGGCGATATTTATTTATTTACGATTTAGGAATCAATACCATCTAGTATCTAGATAAGTGAGTTCCTTGTTCATAACCTGTATGAAAATAACCCTCCCCTTCCGTTCAGGATAGAAAATGTGATTTCTCGAATTACAGACTTATCTGGTGGAGCAAACCGGGTTTGAACCCGTAGATACAGGGCGATGAGTTGATTTGTTAGTATCTGATATGCCAAATACTCGTGATTAATTCAACAACGCAGACTTTAATGATTGAAAATTCTCTTTAAATCTACTGCGATAGTTTCACGTCATCATAAAGTTCTGGGGTTCTGGGCTAATTTGAGTGCTAGCTGGAACAATGAGTGTGGATTCTATTTGAGATCGCGCAAGCTATCGAGAAATAGGGAAAATAAATTGTTCTTCTACCAGCTGCACTCACGCTCAAATTCGAAACTATGCAATACAGAAAAGAACGAAAGAAAAAAGTGATAGTACCAAACTACCAATATAACATCTCAATATTAATAGAGCCTAGTGTTTGTACTTCGGAATGTTGGCCACATTCCAACCGGTTTTATCGCAAATTTAATTCCGTATTATGAAAAACATAATATTATGACGTACAAAAGTATTTCTAAATCGTTTCACAGTTTCAGAAAATGTCAGAACCAACGGGAACGATAGTACCAAGAAGGACGGGGCTGCCACGCACCCCTACTGAGGAGCCACGATAATTTAAATTACTACGGGGTGCTATGTTAACTTGTAAAAATAAAATCAAAATAAAACTACTGAGAAAGAGGGTAGTTTACCCCCTCTTGCCCTCTTCCAACGGTGCTAATGTTCTTGCTGATCTTACCCCCACCCTCCGTTCCGCCTCGCCGTTCGCGGCGTTAGTAAGAGGCTAACTTCGCTAGGCTATTTAACTAGTTATACAACTTGTTGGCGATCGATAGTCGTGCAACTACCCTCTAATTATTTATTTCCATGACGTAAAAAGAAGAAAATCGAGAGAAAACTCGAAAATGAGACACCGTCGATGGCCCAACAACGTCCTTGTCAAGGTTACGTAGGCGTAACCTCGTATTACGCAGATATATCCACCATATAGCGTCTGTTACATAAAGCAGAACCACGTCTTTTTTAGTAAAACACTGACGAGTCGCGCCGCCTATCGCCTAAAACAACCACGTGCGCAACACTGTCGATAAACATAATAGCCTATTCAGTCTATGAATAATCCTATAGCCCTTTTTTTTCTTCAAAAGAATAAATACAACATAGGATAGACTATACTCTGGTTCTATTTATCGTAAGACCAAAACGTGTGTATGATTGATAGACCTATAGGCCTACGGGAAAACCATGGTTTCGAATATTCAAGCTCTAATCGCTAAAGCACACGACGCGCTAAATATTTCAGGATCTAACAGAATCCGATCTGAGTTAGGCTGCATACACGCCGAGATATTTTTAGAAGATAGAGTGTAAAAACGCCGCTATCTGGGCGTTTCAAAGAACGCGATTGGTCTAGACGTGTCACGTAAACAAAATTTTCACTCTATCTTCTAAAAATATCTCGGCGTGTATGCAGCCTTATACCTTTAACTTACGGAGTATAGCGGGGAAGTGGAGACCCCCGGATTTTCTGTACTTTATTTAATATTTACGAAGTTGTATAAATTATTTCTCCCGTACACATTATTAATTTGTAATACCGAGGCTTTTGACCCCCTATTTTTTCCAATCGGTCTTTTGCTAAAGATATTACGTTTCTGAATCCTGATCTTTCTCAGTTTTAATGCCGCAAAATAAATGTTGCTATATTAGAAATAAATGTATTACGCTCTGCGCGCAGTGATAATGCAGAATAAGAACTGTCAAAACGGAAAACTGACGAAACAGATATAATTTTGAAGTGAAAGTAAAAAGGGTCTACACTCACGTATAATCGCAACACGTAATCGCAACCCTTTTATTCCGGTCTCATTTTGTTCCACCAAGATCAATGTGACGTCATTCGGAGAGGCAAGTGACTCCATCTGTCGTCATAAAATGCAGTTGTTCTATTCACCTCCCCCCCCCCCTTTAAAAATTCAACATGGACGACCAGACTAACGGGTCCGCAACTGTAAGTGATTATCATTGTTGTTCGGTGTTTTAAAACTGTACGCATTTAATTTTTTCTAAATCAATACCGGCTTTGTAGCAGGTTGTTGCGCGCCCAAACGCAATCGATGACGATTTATATATTGAAGTACCGTTTGACGAAAGCTTGCTCGCTGCACCCACGCGCTCTCACCGGCAAAATTATTAATTCAAGGACATCCATACGCGACACCATCCCCCCACATGAGCCGCACGATGCTCGTGACGAGATAACTTTTAATCTTCCTTACAATTTTTTAAATGGAAAATGATACCAGCTCCCATCTGGTCTATCATTCTTCATTCTATAAGATCCGAGGCATCTTTCAAACACAACATAAAACACCGTAACCCAGATATAACTGTTCTATTTGTAGATATATGTTTATACCCGGAAGTACAGTAGATAGTGTCGAGAGATGGAATGATTATCTCCAAACAGCTGAAGCACACAGGTTCAATTTAGATCTGTAAGACATCGGCTTTATGTGTAATGGATGATTTTATATGGAATTGGGATGGTTGACTTCCACAGTCTGGCACCCCGACGTTAAAATCCGGCTTATCTTCACTTCAGAATTTATTCTTTCAACAGATCCCTGGATTTAGTGAATTCAGGAATACGGTATCCCAATTTTTTGTTACGTATACAGACGGGCACGTAACTTAAACCGTAATTTCATAAACTGCATTAATTGATCCGTGAAAAAAAAAAACCTGTTTCATTCTCAGTCTTCTTGATCTGCGCAAGCGATACCCTACCCGTATATTCGTCTTTCTGAAACAGGTTATTAAACCCGATTATTTCGAGGTCTCATCTCTGTATACATAAGTTCAGAAGCAGGTTTCGATCGTACTTAAAAACGCACTCCAGTTCTATAAAATGTCGGCGAACTCAAATATTATAAAATGCATCTCAGCTCTGAATTGACTGCTTCCTGTTTATTTACCGTTCAAGAGAAGATCGCCGTCGTATTCGCGAAGCATCACTCTTCGCTTTGGTCCTATCTGATGGAAATGCGATCTGCCGCTAAAAGTGGCGCCTTTTACACTGCAGTGCAAAAAAACAACGAAAGTAATTTTTACTCCGCGAATGACTAATGAGCAATGGATTCTTGTCAACTCGAGATAACATCTCGCATCTGCCATTCTGTGCTTCGTTATTTTACACTGGAATACACTTTATCCATCCATTAAAATCAAGTTTCTATCCAGAAATTTTTTTTTAAATACGTACAGAACGTGTAGATTCTATAGGGTTGTCATAAAAACGTTTACTGTAGTTTTAGAGTGACTAATATTCTGTGCTCCGTAGGTATACGGAAGTATTCGAACTGCAGAGTAGGCAAGAATTGAATTTGGTTAGGAATTGGTTAGGAAATTAGACAAGTGGTCTCAAAATGGCGGACAAGAACTGTTCTGTATTCTTTCTTACAAAAAAAAAACACTGAATTTGAATTTAAATCAAAATGGAGGACCATGTTCTGCCTTTATTACGTAATTCGTTTATAATTTTTTCCCGCGACAGCGAAACAGCAAAATTCTTGATGAAGCTCCAAGAAACATCCATGAGGAAACGAGAGTCGAGACCCGAAAATAGCTCTTTCGCCTTTTAGTGTTGAGTTTGGAGCATCGAGAGCATTTTTACAGCTGCTCGAAGGTTATTGCGAGTTTGGCTTTTTACTTAATTCCCGTTTCCTTTTCGTTGTTGTTTTCAGGTCTCACGAAGCGCTAAAACTTAAGAAACAGTGGATTTTAGACGAACTTAACCAACTCAGCAATTTCGAGGTCGAAATTTCGAGCTTAAAATCGGATTTGCAAAAATTCGAAGCCGAACTTGAAGCCGTCGATGTTTATCAACCAGACGAAAAAGCAGTCGAGATTATTATGCAGGTAACTGATTGGTTTAATATCTCTTGGTTTATTCGTTATGCCACGAAGATTTGCAGGAGCAATTTCATAGACAGCTTAGCGTAAATATAGTGGCGCCGCATGCAGTTCCACTTCTCATATTTCGTGGAATGGTTTTCTTCGAAATGTGCGTTGTAGAACTGTAAAGGTCGGCGCATTCAGAGTCACTTCTCATAACTTTAACTGCCGATATCTCTTCTACGAAGGGGAATTATTACTTCCACATACACTGAAATTACTTGGAATATTATTTTTTTCAGCGTATGAAAGACCAATCCAATGGCTTGGGGAAGAAAGTGGAAGAAACCTCTGGCAGAGTCCAGCAGCATTATCAGCAGCAACAAATGACAGTGCCAGGAACCCTCCAGCAATCCATGTCCGACCTCGAGATGGAAGGGGAAGCCCTCGGAGCAGCCGTCGAAGACAAGGAACGCGAGTTCAAGAGGGCTAGAACCATGCGATACGAATACACTGCCGACTTGGACGCGGTGCAGTCTTGGGTGCAGGCTTCGGAAGCTAGACTCCAGGACAAAAATCAGTCTCCGCAGTCCCTCAGGGAATCTGCGATGGTAGGACATCCGATTTTTTTAAGTGCTAATAATATTATAACTTCCCCCATTAACGAGGAACGACTGTAAATGAGACTGAAGGTCTCGAGATTAACAGCGTTTCGTCTGGAACATGTGTTTATATTTTGTTTAAAATAAAAGGCGCGACGTGCATTAACTTTTAATTACTTCTTTTCATCACTTGGATAAAAAGGATCCCAGTTTATTTCAACGTGAAAGTTTCTTTTTAGTCCTGTAATAAAATATGGGACTGCAGAACTCGGTAATCCAGAATCGAATTTCTTCATTCCGTTTATCCGCTAAATTCCTTTTGCGGATGCGAGTTAATTCAACTAGGACTGTAAATGAAAAGGATTCAATGGAATTTGGGATAGCTTTTTTCGGTTTAGTGACCGTTTATATCTCTGTTTACTGGGAATTTAGCCAAATATAAACAATGAGTAAGCGTGTAGCTACTCCATTTTACACAAATCCCTTCTTGACAGATTTACGGAGTATGTTTAGACGAACGAAAGATTCTGTTACTTTTTTAAATAGCTATACGGTACATTTAGAAACATGTTCCTCGCTTCTTCATGATTAGTGTGATATCACTAATGGATTTTTTTCTGCCTAATAAATTAAACGTTAGAAAGAATGAGTATATGATTTTCTTTTTCAGAATATTCAATCACAGATCGGAACGTACAACGACAAATTCGAAAGAGTTCTCAAAAACGGCAAGCAATTGTGCGACAAAACGCAAAGCCCGTCCGAACAGGAACTCATAAAATCATGTCTCACCTCCGTAGGAGATTCACTTCAAAAATTACAAGCACTTTTAGACGATAAAAAATTACAGGTAACAATTTTTTTTTCTCACTCCGTCATCAGCGATTTCATGCGACGCGTTCGAAACTTGGAACAAATTTTTCCTATTTTTGAAATATTATGCGTACGTATCTGACCTGATTAACTGATACTTCCCCATAATGTACCATACCGATACTACGACGTTGGATATGAGAGGAAACTACATGCTTCCGACTTGTCCATTCCCGCGGCGAGTGTATTTCGGTAGTGGTGATTCAGCGTTTTCGTGAATCGAAAGGACGGATATTGGCGAACTCGTGTGACCGTAATATTTTTGTTCTTGTTTATTTCACAGTCAAGCGATGCAATAGACGCTTGGCAAGAATTCCTGAAAAACTTGGCAGCATTACAAGCGTGGATAGAGAAAACGAAGAAATTTTTAGCCACCGAAATTGTGTTTACGAGTCTTCCACAAACCAAACAGAGATGCTCAGAATTTCAGGTACGGCCTGATTTCATTTAAACGCCGAAATGAATGCCAGGGGGAGGGGTTCACGCTGAACATCGAGCGTTTGATTTTAGAAATATCAACAACCTGAAAATCACAAGGACTTTCAGAGAAAGGTTCAGTCGAAGAAGGGAACAATTTCTTTTAAAATGGGCACTGTAATCAGTTTTGAATGCGAAATTTTGGAACCAATTTTGGCACCATGCTATAATGCAAAACGTAGTAGCTACTGAACCGTAATTTTTTTACTGTGAAAACTGAGTTCACCGTAATTTTCACAGTAAACAAACATTCAAAAATGGGTAAATCATGCACATACAGAAGAGAAGAGTGGAGTCGGTGGTCGAGTGGTTTAGCGCACTTGCTTCTCTGCCCGGTTTCCGCGGCGTAAAACCCGGCTGACTCCACTCCGAGACAGTTATGTGGGCTCTAACTGTCCGGAAAAGTGCGCTGCCCCTTCGGGGGTAATTCCCACCGCCCTCCCAACAGATGCTTTGCATCTAGGACGCCGGCTTTAGGCGATATGGGTGTGGAATAAAAAAAAAAGAGACTTAATAACTTATAGGCTAGAATATCGCGATTCGAATGTGTTTTTATGTATTTTAGGTAGTTTACAAGGAGTGCCAAACAGCCCAGAAATACTTAAACGAAATGGGTAGACACCTAGCCAAAATCACGAACGTTTGTAGCGCGGGTGACTTGCCCGAAAAATTGAACCAAGCCGAACACGACAAGATCGAAGTCGAGAAGCGAGTTCAGGAGCAGATGGCACTCCTTTGCGAACTGGTCGAGGAATGGGAGCAGTGCGAGAGGAAAGTCAAAGACGTCACGCAGTGGATGGAGAAAACGAAAGGAGCCCTCGATTCTCCGCAGAACAAGAGAAAACCACTGAAGGATCAACTTTCGTTCAGAGAGGTAAACGAAGAAAACTGGCGTTTCCTTCTAGACCCAATGATTATTTCAAAGTGTTACGATAATTTTGATGAACATTCTTTTCTCCAGAAACTCTTGGCCGATCTAACCGTCCAACGTGCAAAAATAAGCATGTCCCTAGAAAAACTACAGGTCCATTTCGAAGAGAAACGATTGGCTGGAGACAATCAGGTGCTCTTGCGGGCCCAGCAGCTCCAGAAGGAATTAGACGCCATGGAGAAAGTAATATCGGAACATTGCCAAACTCTCGAAGCTGCGATCCAACAGATCGAGCAGTATCAACAGGTTGGTGGAGCCGGGAATCTTCTGACGTCATTTTAATTCACTTTCTCTTTGCGCCGTTTCTGCGGTAGAACTTGTAAAGTCGTCAGATTTATTGTTTTTTAACGAGAAAACTCGGAAGTTGCGTCGCTTTTCTTTCTGCAACTTTTCAAAAAACGAACTTCCGAGATTTCTCCTTTTTTTCTTTAGCGAAGCAAAAATGGCTCCGGTTTGTAATGATTCAAATCGAAGTGTTTGTATCGTTTTTTTTTAATGCAAATACTTTGGTATTTGTAAAATGGAAACACGCGAACATTAAATTTGATTTCAGGACATTCAAAGACTGAAAAATCATCTAGTCCAAGCCGAACAGCAACTCAGAATCGTTTCTAGTCCAACTTTCAGTCCCAGGGACCGAAAGAAGCAGTTAGACGAACAGAGTGTAAGTATATTCGCCCTTTTCAACGCGAAAAAAATATCAAATGTTTCCAATTTTTTAATGGGAATCCCACAAAAATTCTAATAGTATTTTAAAAATATACTGGTATCAATACATTTCTTTATTTAAAAATTAACTACATTTTATTTCAGAATTTTAATATTCTTAAAAAGTCACAAATTCTTACAGACACACTCTCTATTTCTTTCTATTTAAAACCATTTTTTTTCTATCGCCAGTCCTTGCGTAACAAACTAGGCAAATCTACTGGCAGAAACACTGCACATATTTTGCTTATTTATTAACAACACATGCATGAGTGTGGAATTTATATCGTCGCAAATACAGTCAAGCCTCACTAATTCGGAGGAAAGTGGGACTGAACTTACTAAATCTTTGAAAACAAACTTATTTAAAACATTTTCTGCTCTTATCCGAATTTTTATTTAGTTTATCGTGAAGTTTCTGAATTAGTGAGGCTGTTTAAAATTTCGTACATTCGTAGCTCCTCTTTTTAAACATTTTTTCGGCTTAAAATTGATACCAAAAAATTCGGTCTCGCAATTCGCATTACCACAAAATATTTACTAAACTTTTTACGTAAGTCTCTATTTCTTTAATAACGCTTATACATTATCAAAATTCCTTTTTTTTTCGTAAAACAAAACTTCAAATCAATCGGCCTTTTGAAGAATTTATAATAATTATGATTTGTTTAGCTTTTTCCCCGTTTCTATTTATTCCCGCGGCCCAAAATGATAAGCAGGTGCGAAAACGAAGGAACATATAATATGCTACTCCACCTCAGCTTCTCGTGGGATAACACACACCTTCTTGCAAATCTTTAAAAAAACTTTTCTACAATATCGGTAAAAATACCGATATAATTTTTTATCACAGTATCGTTCTCTCAATTCGTAATTTTTAGACCGATTCAGTTTTATTCAACATCGATAAATCTAACTATTTTGTAACTAAAATGTTTAAACGTATTAATTTTATTCTTCCGTAGATAGTCAAATAGTCTTGAAAGGCTGATATTGAAATAATAGTACCATTTTGAACTAACGCCGGTACTTTTTTATAGTTTTTTTCTACAGGTAGTTTTAAACGCTGATAATTTGCATCGTACTAATAACATCAGTAGTGTATTCGAACATATGTGAAAATTGTTATACGCAATATTATTTCACATATGGCGTGAATATGTGTGATGGAAGTGTGTTACTGCCTCCTTAATCCACCCTCCCCCTCTCTAAAATATAACCTCATTTTGTTTTGCTCCATTTAGACTCGACGCAAAACAAAAAACAAATCCTTAAAAAACAATATTCAGGTTAGATGAAATACCACAGTTTTTTTTAAAAAAAAAAGATCTTTTTTTTTACTCCCTCGCAATTTTTTTTTTACAGTTAAATAAAGAATTTCATATTGGTTGCTTTTGATATTGTTTTTCTTATTTAGTTGATGTATTTTTTTAGGATTTTATATTTATTATTTCTTTATTGCTTTTATCTTTTAATTTCTATCAGCACCTTCGTGTTGCCATAATAATAATATTAAGAAAATTAAAAGGTTCAAAAAATTTCGGTTGTCATTTTCTAAAGTTACGATCTCAGACCACGGTTTATTTCTAGAACTTTATTCTAAAAAAACTACACATTCCTTTCCTTCTAAGTAGTTGATATTGCATCGTGACTCCTGAATAACTTTCGCCTTGATTTCCTAGTAGTTTCATAATAATATGGTGCTACCATTCCGCTTGTTCTAGGGTTACCACGCGACGTAAATCGCGACAATGTTTTATATTTTAGTACAAACCCAAAGAGTTCAAA
The DNA here is from genome assembly GCA_034694405.1 of Scolopendrellopsis subnuda. Taxonomy (NCBI): domain Eukaryota; kingdom Metazoa; phylum Arthropoda; class Symphyla; family Scolopendrellidae; genus Scolopendrellopsis; species Scolopendrellopsis subnuda. Next base: position 10,072 of record JAQFYH010000006.1, read on the forward strand.
CTTCGCGGGCGAACCGAGGAAATTAATACCCTATTATTACAAAATTTGCATGCTTCCTATTCTAATCGTTAAGAATAAAAATGACAATTCTGTTTTGTGTATAAGTTTTAGAAACAAACGTCCTCACTAATATTTTGAGAGATTGCGTGAAAGGTAGGAATCGAATGCACCCCCGATTACGTCGTAATCTTGGTCTGAGTATCAGATATCGTTAGGACCTAAAGTATGGCAACACAATTAGGGCTGATATTATTGTCTCTTTAATTTATTCCCTATTTATTTTGTGGTAATGCTGTTAATGCAGGCCTGCCGTGAGAAAATCAAACAGATTCAGGAAAAGGTTGGAGCTGTGAATGAACGAGTCAAGTCGGTCAGCCAACGAGGGACACCTGACAATGTGACTTTAATGTCTTAGCGATTAAAAACTATTTTTCTTTTAATAAACTGCAAGGGATGACCCCCCCTTTTTTTTCTCTCTCGCGAACTGATTAGTCGTAAAAAAAAAAGCCAGTATCACACGGCCAGCACATGAATTATAATGACTCGATGTGCGTGAAACAATCGGAATTCCAAAAAAGAGTTTTCCGAAAACTTGATAATTATAATATAGTTTTTAAAAAATATATTAGACTTAACAAACTATTATTTTTGAGGTGCTTTAATTAATATATTTTTGATGCAAAAAAACAAAAACTAGATTTTTCTTTACGGTGACTGTTTGAACCTATAGGCTCTACGTGAAAGCATCAATACCTACCAAGCATTGATTTCCGAACTCGCTGAACACGTCAGATCGATCGAGCAAATGGGAAAGCCCGAAACACAGCCCGTAAGACTGCGAGATCCAAGCTTAACGACCAGTCCTAGCTGGACTGCCGCAGACACCGACGACCCAGATACAGAAGTTGCCATGATTATGCAAGATGTCGAATCAGATTGGTCGATGGAGGAACCGACATCCGGTTTCATACCGATCGAAAGAGAAGAACAAGTACTCAACCCGTCACTCCTGAAACCCAGCTACGCCGAAGTTACTTCCGGAAGAGTAAGTCCTTCCCTTCAGAGATACGGATCGTACTCGGATCTGAATGCGGAATTAGACGCGCTGACCCCCGGCACCCTGACGGTTTTGCAGAAGAAGGGAGACGCCTCGACGGAATGCGGAGTTGGCGGCACATTTCAAGAGGACACCGGAATCCGATTTGGTGATTTTGGTGATGTCAAATGTGAACCGTTTATCGCTAATCCGATGGAAGAACCGGTACCGTCAGCATTTCGACAGCCCGCAACGGAGAAGCCGAAGATGTCGGATTTGCCACCGCCAGCCGTCAGCACCCACCTCTCGATCTCGCCCGTTTCGGTGGTCATCGATACCAAGAATCACACCCCGACATCTCTTCCTCCCGCTTTTCAAAAAGAATTATCCCCGAGGCCTTTCCGTAAAGAACCGTCTCCCAGACCCTCCGTCAACAGAGAATCGGAAATAACCCCCATGAAAAGACCGATTGCGTTGATAACTCCTCCCGAAAGTGCTTTCTCTTCTTCTCGTCTAACAGCTTCTTCTCCTTCTAATGTTTGGCTTGGTCCCGGAAAACCGACATACGCCGATGTCGTGTTGGGTAGAACTAGTCCTTTTCCCGGCGACTCGCCCGATTCAGAAAAGAGCGCGACACCCGATGCTCCAAAACCCCCACCATTCGCCTTCCGAACTAAAAAATCTAAAAAACAGCATGCGAGTGACGTACTAACAAAAGACGATAGTAGAATAGTTGAAATAACAACTGACACTTCTAGCCCGGCGCAGCCAGTGATTATTGAAAGAGGAGACCTCCCGTCTGCCTTTGGAGGTTCTCGAATCGACGTCCAGTTGGACGTCCATCCCACCGAAATAACAACACCGATTATAATATCGGAGCATAATAAATTTGAAGAGGATCAGATGATGATCGAATATGGGGACGAGTCCCCTGAAGCGACGAAAATGACGTATGCGCAAGCATTGGCCGCAAAATTGGCAGCGTCTGCGCAGAAACTTCAAGCTCCTCCTGCCTCACCGGGTAGATCTCTGTCGCCGCTTCCAAGGTTCCAGTCGAGATCGCCATCGCCGGGACAGGTTTTGCAACAAGATTCGAGAAAAGGTATCGACCGCCAGAGACAGTTCCGATCAAGTTTAAAAATTGAAAGAAAAACAAACGAAGATCGAGGACAAAAGGCTTCGTCGGTTCCAAGATCCATTGAAAGACCGTCTTACCCCAGCGACGATGACGCTCAGTCGCCGAAGAAAGCTTCGAAAGAGGCCAAAGGCCGGAAAGCGAAACCATTAGAAGATGGTCACGAGCGAGAATTTGAGAAAACGAGAGGGAAACCTCCCACAGGAAAGCCTAGCAAATTGCAAAAGGAATCGCGCGAGCAGGAAGAACCTGCAAAAACTGACTCGGTTACTGGACCGTCCGAAGAGTTGTCCAAAAAGGATAGAAAAAAGAGAACGAGCGTGAAAGGTAAGAAAGAAGATGTGGCGGACTCTAGCGAAATGCCAGCAGAAGTAATAATAGCCGATAGCGCACGAACAGAAGAACGCGATATTGCTACTGAAGGAGAACAGCTGACGAAGAAAGACCGAAAAAAGAGATCAAGCGTTAAAGAAAAGAAGGACGAGACGAGCGATACAAAAGAAACTAAAGAGGATGTTCCGGTTGAAAAGAAAAATATTGGCGAGAAAACTGACGACAACATTTCAGAGCAACCCATGGGGAAAGGGGGAAAGAAGATATCGAGTGTTAAAGGAAAGAAGCAAGAAAAAGAACATGAAAACATTGTTCCTATTAAGGACGAAAAAGATATCCTTCCAGAATCGATTGCTGTTAGTTCTCCTGAACTAGTTATTCTTGATCCTCCTATGGGAAAAATGGAAAAGAAAAGGTCAAGCGTAAAAGGAAGGAAGGATCAAGAGACCCAGAAAGAATTAGAAAACATTGCTTCAGCTACCGATGACATGAGTTCTGAACAGCAGATAGAGAAAAAGAACAAAAAGAGATCAAGTGTGAAGGGAAAGAAAGAAAAAACTGAAATTCAGGAGAACAAGACAGAAGCAGACAGAACAACTCAGAAAACCGTAGAAGTGACAACTGAAATTCGGGAAACAACTCAGAACGACACAGAAATATCAACTCAGTTTCAGGAAATAACTCAGAAAGATACACAAGTAACAACTCAGATTCTGGAGGTTAAGAAAGAAGCAGACAGTTCACCTCCGGAAATTATAGAAGTAAAAGCGCAAGAGGCTGAATCTGCAGATTCAAAACAACCATCTGCTGCTTTAGGTTCTACTGCAGAAGCCACGAATAAAAAGGAAAAGAAAAGATCTAGCGTGAAGGGAAAGAAAGAAAAAGCTGAAATTCTTGAGAGCAAGGCAGAAGAAGTCAGTACAACTCAGAAAGACGTAGAAGTGACAACTGAAATTCAGGAAACAACTGAAATTCAAGGAATAACTCAGATAGAAACAGAAGTAACAACTCAAATTCGGGAGGTTAAAACAGAAGCAGAAAGTACACTTCCAGAATTTATAGAAGTAAAAGCGCAAGCTTTGGAATCTGCAGATTCAAAACAAAAATCTGCTGCGTCAAGTTCTATAGCAGAAGCAACGAGTAAAAAGGGAAAGAAAAGATCTAGCGTGAAAGGCAAAAAATCGGTTGGATCAGAGACAGAAGAAACCCTGAAGGTAGAAGAAGAAATGAAAATTGACAGCAGCAAAACTGCCGCCCAAGATGTTCCTCAAACAGAACTAGCTGGTAACGAGAACGAGTTTCCATCGAAAACTAATGAAAGCGAATTAGAAGAGTTACTTGGCAAGAAAAAGAAATCTGGTGGTAAAGGAAAGAAAGAAAATGTCGCATCAGCAGAAGATGCTGAGACTGGAACCCAAGAAACGCAACAAGAACGTGTGGATGAAGACAAATTGGAACCTGAAAGAAAAACAACGGAGGTGGTAGAAACTGAGAAACCTGAAGAAGAAAAACAGGAGAAACATGCTCCCGCAGACAGAGACGTAGAAAGTGCGCTACAAGTGAAGGAAGTGGACTCTGCGGTTCCCGAGAAACCAGTTGAAAATCTTGCCTCCGAAACCGAAATAAATTTAAGTGACGAAAGCAAGAGAGATGAAAAGACGGAAGTTACTGACAATTTCAAAGAGGAAAATTTAAACACTTCTAGAGAAAATATCGACAAACCTGAGAGTGAAATACCAAAAGACGTTGAAGTCGAGGGAAAAAGTAATCAAGAAATGAGTAAAAAGGGCAAAAAGAGATCGAGCGTAAAAGGAAAAAAACAACCTATAGCAGATGTTTCTGAACAAATTAATGAAGCTGATGTTAAAACGGAACTTGTTCCCGAAGCACCACCCGAAAAGCCCACGGAAGCTGGCAAAGAAAGTGAACTTGAAGTTTCGGTTGGCTCTCGAGCTTCACCTGAACAGAAAGATGCAAAACCAACTGTAGATTCTCATGAAATCTCTCCCAAACAGGCAGTGGATAAGAAAAAGAAGCGAAACAAGAATAAGACTATTTCTTCGGACTCATTCCAAAAGCAGGAATCTTCAGAAAGCGCAACAACAGAATCTGCATCTCTCGCAGAAGTTGAAAGCATTTCAACAGACACGAAGAAGGAACCAATAGCGGAGAAAAAGAATGTTGTTTTAGAAGATGCTAGTCATATTCCATCATGCGACGATAAGCAGTTGGAACAAGTGGAAACCCCAATTGAACCTCTTCCCTTTTCTTCCCAAGAAGAAAAACAGGAAGAGCCTGAATTTGGAGATGAAGAAACTAAACTCCCTGCAAGTTTGCAACGAAATAAACGAAAGAAATCTAAGAAAGGCGCTAAGCAGGAAGAAAGTAAACTTGATTCGGAAATGACTCAGCAACCCTTAGAGGAAACATTGCCTCCCCAACCAAAGGTTTTCGAAGAACCTTTAGAGGTAACTTTGCCTGCACAACAAACAGATTCTAAAGAACCAGAAGAAGAGAAAGCGAAAGAATCTTCTAAACAAATAGTGGAACAGATTGAAAATCGAGACAATTTTGAAACCACTGTATCTGTAGTCCCTGCGCAGGAACCGAATTTGGGTGTAGAACCTACTATTGAAGTTTTGGAGGACTATTTTCCATCGGACGACATTGGTGCGCAAAGTCCCGAGGAACTGGATCCGAAGTATCTCGCTAACGAAACAGTTTGGATATATCAGGCTGAAGTGATCAACGCCGAAGCTAAATGGCACGCGGTGCAAGATGTTGAGCCGCCTCCTAGTCGAACAGCCACCCCTGAAGTTTATTATCCGGAATACGATCAAACGCTGAGAGGATTCATCGACGACACTTTCTGGTTGAATAAATCTTTGTACGAAGAAGCGGAGACGAAACATCAAATCTCGCAACAACAGCAAAGAAGTTCTTTGGAGACTTCTGCAGTTGAGGTTCCATCTGAAGTTCCACCAGCGGAGAGTCGCAATGTAGAAATTTTGCCGTTTATTGACGACGTTCCTTTCACTTCGTGGGAAGCGATGACCCAAATTGAACAGGAAACTAAAATTTCCGAGAGCGGAGATCGCGTCATTATTTACCAGAAAGAACCTGAAGTGGAAATTCCGACGTGGGAGACGAACTTGGCGTCCGATTCATTTGGGATGGAAAAACCACTGTTGGAAGCTGCCGAGAGCATGCTCCAACAAAAGCTAGTGGAACAACAGTTGGATTCGAACCCACAAGAGGAAATAATCGTGACTCCGATAGAAACAGCACAACAGCAGCCAGAATCGAGTCGAGCTGAAGAATTACCGGCAACCTCGCCATTTACTGAAGATCAAACGTGGGAGTCGAATTTGGCTTCTGACTCTTTTGGAATGGAAAAACTACTTTTGGAAGCTGCCGAGAGCATGCTCCAGCAAAGTCTTGCGAAACAACAGAATCTGGATTCGAACCCACAAGATGAAATAACTGGAGTTCCGATAGAAACTGCTCAACAGCAGCCTGAAGCGAGTCGAGCTGATGAAGTACCGGAAACCTTGCCATCAACGTGGGAGGCTAATTTGGCTTCTGATTCTTTTGGAATTGAAAAACATTTCTTGGAATCTGCCGAGAAAGAGTTTCAACTTAAACTTGCAAATCGGCAGGTTGAATCGGTAATTGAAATCGCAACGGAAGATTTCAAGAAGCCTTCAGAACAAGCTGCAAAAGAACTTGGAAGGGAAGAATGTCGCGTTGAAATTTCAGGACGCGAAAGTCTAGAAACAAAACCTGTCCCTGCAGAAGAACTAAGACCCCAGGTTATGGATCCGATCAGCATAGATTCCAAGACCTTGCAAGTGAAGGTTAGATTATCGTATTGGCTCTTTTCCATAACCCAACGTAGTGTTTTATTTTATCTGTTGTTGTGTTCTGCTTACCGCATTTCTGAGTGATAACCAAGTGTCCAAAATATTCTCATGCTTCGCGGTGTAATTTACATCGGGTTTTTTGCTTATTCGTAATTAAATAACTACACATTGTTTCTATGGAAACAAAAGTACTTCCTTATTTGTTTTTTTTCAATACTTCCATGTTCTTTGGCTGTGGTTGTTAAAATTTACTTAGCAAGTATTCATGCAGTAGCGAATTACGTTTTGTAGTAAATTCCAATAGTAGGTGCATGCCATGTACGACGAGTATAGTTAAAGGAGTACAGCGCAATAACGCAACACTATAGGGTGTTTACGAAGTAGCCTACAAATCGTACACTTGGATGAATGTACGCGTACAATTCAAGAAAACAAAATATTTTAGTTTCTGTTTTGCGATATTGCTGATTGTACTGTACGGAATATGCATCATTCAAATATCACAAAATTAGCCGCAAAGTGCATGAATACGGATTCGAAAATTGTATTTTCTTGTTTCATAAATTATTCTTGTTTATAACGACTAATTATACGAAGGATACGGTGATCTTCTACTTTCTGTTCTTTCTACCTTCCATTAATGAAAAGTCGTGAAACAGTAACACTTACTTTACTCTGTAGTAAACTCTAAACAATATCATGGTCAACACACCTTGGACAGGAATAATTTCTGAATGTTACGTCGACGATTTTTTGGTCGTCATTGTTTTCTGTCTCATCACGAATCCAGCTAATATTTCCGTTTTTGAATAGCGTGTGCGAGTTTTTGACGATTAATTATGTTTGAAGTGTGCTGGCATGTTACAATAATAACCGTCAGAGTTTCAGTTTTAGTTTTTTAACGTTACCAAAATTTCCGTGAAAAATACAGAATACCGTCTTCAACTTGAGCTTTAATTTTGGAAAATTAGTGTTTAGATTAAAGGCGGTAATCATTGATGTTTGAAAACTCTGGCATCTCGTATTGAATGTTAATCGTTTATGGAATTAGTCTTAATTATGGTAACCGAATTACACGTTTCTTTTTTTAATTTGTAATTGACTAATTGTTATTACATTATGCCAAGTTTTCTTATTCGTACCGAGACTTGTTTTTTTGTCGTTGGTCGTATCATCAGGAAGAGATAAATCGCTTCCTGGTTGTACCGTCAGAATATGGTTGTTAACTTGCGTTACATTTTGTATATTTCTAATTCTTGCGTTGTTTGATCCTTTTAGGAACAGGCGAAACAAGAGTTCGATAACTTGTCCACTGCCATGTCTGAACTGGAGACGCGGCTGACTACGCCGGGCGAACAGCAGGCTCCATCTCCACAACTCCAAATACAGTCGATTAAGGTACTTTGCCTGCCTGAAATGGCGTGTATAAACATCTTAAGGTGCAATGAAACATAATTAAGATAATTTTATTTGCATATTTCAGAACTTGCAAACAGAAATTGACAATATCGAGGCCTGGATAGATTCTCTGGAGGAATCGTTGCGAGGAGTGAGTTCTTTCAGCGATGTGACGCCTCTGATGACTCAATTGATGGAACTGAAAAGCAGACTGGCAATCCTGCGTTCTCACGCTGGAAAGAAAGTCGGCGAGTTACAGGTATTTGGAATTTTTCTGTATTTGAATTAGAATTTTTTTTTTATTAAAATAATCTTACGCCATTAACTATTTATTTCTTTTTTTTTTTAACAGATTCATATGGATGATCAAGGTCTACGAGAAGTAAGAGTAAAGCAGTACATTACAGTTCTAGAGGAATTGCAGTCGTGGATAACGGAAACGTTTCTGGTAATTTCACAAGAAGTTACTATTACCGGATTACAAGCAGCTAAAGATGAAATTGAGAGATCGAAGGTAAAAGAATTTCGGTATTAAAACACTCCGCACGATATCAACAGGTTGCGTCAATTATTAACAATCGTGGTTATGCATTACAGGAAATAGAAAACTCTCTGTCGATCCGAGAAGACCAGGTCATCAACCTCATTCAAGAGAGCGAACCGCTCCTGCATTACATGGACGTCGCTCCGATCGCCATGCAGATCCAGGCCCAGTTGAGATTGATGAAACACGAACTGGCCAAAGCCAAAAACGCCATGCAGCAACGACAGACCCAGCTAGATGTTCTGATTCAGGAACAGATTCGCAAAGAGGAAGAGTGGAGACAGGAACAGGAGATGCAGGTCAGGCGGATGCAGGACGAGATGGAGAGGCAGCAGCAGGAACTGATGAAGAAACAGCAAGACGATTGGGATGTAGAAAAGCGGAAAATGGAAGAGAAACTGGAGATCCAGATCCCCTCGACTCAAGCCACGACCGAATACGTCGGTACCAAGGACAAATCGGTCGCCGGCGGAGTGACCGTCGAAAAGGAGACGGTCTTCGTTCCGAAAACGGTCAGCGAAAGAACCATCGAGACCGATAATTCGGTAACGAACGTCAGAAGCGAGCACGAATCCGGAAGGTCGATAGAGACGAGACAGAGACAGACGGACTTCGGCTTCCAGAGAGAGACGCTGGCCCAGATGAGCGCGAGGAGCAGTTCCCACATTCACACCATAATAGGACCCGACGGGCAGATGATAACTCAAACCGGGGAACTCCCGGAAGGTGCCGAATTCGGAGATGGGAACGTGGTGCGCACCTCCAACGTCCAGGTGACGAAAAAGGTGGTTCGAAGGCAAGTCGTGGTCAAGAAAGTGAGACGGGTGGTCATCATAGACGGGAAGGTGGTCGAGACGACCGAATCCGTCGGAGAGGACGGAGGAACGGTCACCGTGACCGAAATAGACGAGGGACAGCAGCCGCAGGAAACCACTCTGCTCGCGATAGAACCGGCCGCGGAGGGTGACGAAACTCAAGAGCATTCTCCGAGCGTTCTCAGAGCGACCGCGCCAGAATTCGTACCTCAGTTCGGTCGTAAAACGGAAGAAATTCAGACGTCGCTGATCCAGGAAGTCCCGTTACCGTTATCCAGCGAACAGGTTACGCTGGAACGGGAGGCCCCGCTATCCCAATCCACGTACGCTTCCGGAAAAGAAACTTCAGCGCAAGTTGTTCTCGAATCTTCGTCTCTACCATTGGTGACGACCGAGTCTAGAATCACCGAATCCACCGCGGGTTTGGAAGAACAGCAGTTGCCGTGTCCAGTTTCTTCGCCTCCAGTTTTGACGCACGACGTGTCGTTGCCCCTGGTGACGACGGAAACCGGAATTAGCGAATCGACCACCGGATTGGAGCAACAGCTTCCGTCACCCGTTAGCTCTCCGCCCATTTTGACCCACGATCTATCGACGCCTCTGTCCGGCCACCAACAGATTTGCTTGGAAAAGGAAGTTCAGTTGCGTCCGACCGAGAACGTTTCGTACGTGTCCACTGCGGAAATCGGAATCGAATCTCCAGAAACGATTCCGTTAATAACGACGGAAACGAAGGTTTCCGAATCGACGGCATCGCTGCGAACGGAAACGTCGGCTCCAGTGTCGTATCAGGAATTGTCAATCACCCAGGACATTCCCGTCGCGATGTCGACGGAGCAGATGGTGCTGGAAAGAGAATGGTCGATGCCGCCGTTGGAAACGGAAACGTCGCAGAATCTGTCCATGTCCGATTCGTCGTCCACTCTGCCCTTGATAACGACCGAAACCGGAGTGTCCGAAATGGCGAAGAGTTTCGAAGACGTGCCTCTGCGTCCGGAGACGTCGCGCGCCGTCACCACGCGTCAAGATGTTCCGATCGCAGTGTCGCACGAGCAGGTGGTCTTGGAAAGAGAATTCACATTTAGGACGTCCGACCGCTCTCAGCCGTGCGCCGTCGCGGAACTTCACGTTCCCTCTTCGAGCGACCACGTAATAACCACGGAACCGATCGTCAGCGAATCGGCGATAAATTTCGAAGAGGAGGCCCGACCTCAGACGGAGTCCACGAAAGCGGTTTGTCTCACGCAAGAAATTCCGTTGTCAACAGAACACGTCACGTTGGAGAAGGAAAGTTCGGCCGATTTCCGATTGGCTGTAACCGACCAGTCACCGACTGTAACCGACGTCACTTCGGAAGCTTTAGAAAGAATACCCGCGACTCAACCACAGGTGATGACGCACGCGGGGAAATTTCAAGTGGAGACCGTCGTTGTTTCTGAAGAGTCGGACGCGATTAAATTGACTCCTTCCGACGAACCGGATACCGTCGATTTCGAATCCGGAGACTTTACTGTTCTCAAGAAGAAAAAGAGGAAAGACAAAAAGAAGAACGTCGCTCAGCAACAGGTTCAAATGACTGAAGCGAAGGAAGGAAAAATAAAAACGGACGTTCCCGATTCTTGGGAAGACATCGATTCAACCAAGAAAGCCGAAACGTATACTGTGGAAGAACCCGAAGAACCGTCGGCAGCGAAAACTGATCCCGTTACCGTTTGCCAGGTTATCGAGACCGAGCCCGTAGAAAAGCAACGGTCTGTCGAAGAATCCACCGTCGATTCTCGACTTCCCGAGAAAGATTCAGAGACGGGAGAAGTCGAAGAGAAAGGATCAAAGTCGGTCGAGAAACCGGGCATAAAACCGAAGAGAAGATCAAAGAAAGGAAAAGGCGGCGAAACGGAGAGCGAACTGTGGATCAAAGTTGAACAGAAGAAACAGGGTGAAACCGACGGAAAAGAAGCAGAAACGGCAGTTGTTGATACGCCAGCGAAGGAAACTCCTGAAGTGTCGCCCGAAGGTGCAACGGTAGAAATTACTAAGCAGTCATCTGTCGATAGCGAAACTGATAAACCCGAAGAAGAATCGGAAGATTTCGTTGCGCTTAAAGGCAGAAAGAAAAAGAAGGGAAAGCGAACTCTGCCAACGAAACAGCAGGCAGAAGTAAAAGAGGTCCTTGAAAAAGACAGCAAGCAAACCGATGCCGCCGAAATAGAACCCGTGCCCATAATAGAAGAACCCATTTCATCGAATGAAGAGAGTTCTAAAGACTTGGACGACAACGCGGAATCCGCAAAATCGAAAAAGAAAGTAACATTCGCGGATGCGGACGAGATAATAAAGGTTGAGGAGGACGTGGTTCTCGGTCCGGAATCATCTTCCAACTTTGATTTCTTGCCTTCCTGGGCGGCGCAGCAGGTCGGTCCGTCGGTGGAAACACCCGGCGTATTCGCTTCCGAAGGGATATCGAAAGACGTAAAGGTGGAAATGACAGAGGATTTCGACATCTCGAACGTGGAAAAGAAGGAGGCGACAGTGTCCGAACAAGATAAATTGTCGGAAGCGAAGGCGGATCATAAGGACGTTTCAACTGACGAATCCGTATTAATCAGAACAGAAGAGATTCCTGAAAAGGAAGAAGAAATCCGTACAGAACAAAGAGAATCGCCCGAGAAGAAAACGGACAAATCGAAGCGAAAGGACAGACGAGGTAAAAAGAAAGGAAAATTTGACGAGGCGGCGAGTTCGTCTTTCGAAACCGAGGAGCCGGTGAGCGAAGAAAAGGCGCCTTCGTTCGAGGAAGAAGAACCCACCACCACTGAATCGATCGAAATTGTGACTGTGGAATCTCCCGAACCAGAGGATGACGAGTTCAGCCAAGGCAAACGCGGTAAGAAGAAGAAGAAAGGCAAGAAGGCGTCTCCTCCGCCCGAAGTGAGGAAACCGGAAAAAGAAGAAGAAAAGTTGAGAGGAAAGGAAACTGGAGAGGTCGAGCCTGAAAAACCTCCAGAAGAATTTGTCGAAATCGTTGCTGCAGAATCTCCGGAACCGGAAGATGACGAATTCAAGCAGACTAAACGCGGTAAGAAGAAGCAGAAAAAAGGAAAATTAACGAAGAACGAAGAGCAAGGTTCTCTAGAGGAGCCTTCCGAGATTGTCAAGGAAACTGGAGAAGTTGAGCCGGAAAAACCATCAGAAGAATTGATCGAAATTGTCGTCGCAGAATCTCCGGAACCGGAAGATGACGAATTCAAGCAGACTAAACGCGGTAAAAAGAAGCAGAAAAAAGGAAAATTAACGAAGAACGAGGAGCGAGGTTCTCTAGAGGAGCCCAAAGACTCTTCCGAGATCGTCCAGGAAACTCCTCAGTTGGATGTCAAACAACCATCAACGGTAGAAAAATTGGACGCTTCGTTTGCGAGTGTGACCGAACCTGCCGCTTGGCAGGAAACACCCGAACAAATTTGGCCAGAAGTTCCGTCGCCCGAACAACCCGAGGCCTGGCAAGAAGTGCCACAACCCGAGACGCATTGGCAAGAAGTACCTTCTCCCGAACAATCCGAGACTTGGCAAGAAGTGCCATCGCCCGATCAACCCGAGAGTTATTGGCAAGAAATATCTTCGCCCGAGCAACCCGATCCTTGGCAAGAAGTGGCACTGGAGCAACCAGAAACGTGCAAAGAAGTGCCATCGCCCGAACCAACCGAGGCCTGGCAGGAAGTTCCGTCGTTCGAACAACCTGAATTCCAGGCAAGTGCGCCATTCGAAGAGATAACGGATGCAGAACTGGGCGCGATCCCGACCCGCGATGAATTCGTCGACATCGCTTCCGCGATTGAAGAAGTCGACTTGCAAGACGTCGAAGACAGATGGAAGGAATTGGAAAGCTTGTCTCAGAAGTTGGCCGCAAAGAGAGAACTGATGGGTGCTCAATCGGAGGTAAGAATAAAGAGTCCAAGAAAAACAAATTATTAACTTAAAATAACGGAAAACAATATTTTACATTATTTACATTTTCAGCTTCCGGAAACAACGATGGCGATCGATATTTCGAAACCAATCAGCATCCGTAGCGGAGACTTGAACTTCCGACTCGGTAAACTGCGCGAAGCTGCCGATTCCTCCAACATTTTGGTCATGGAAGAACACTGCACCATCATAATGGAAGAGATAGTCGAATGGATGGAAATAATCCAAGTTCACATCAGTAACTTGCAGCGCATGGACACCGTGCAACAACAGACTGAACAAGTGCAGGTAAGAAATAAAAACGACACTTTTTAAGAGAATATTTATTCTAATCTAGGATATTTAAATACGCACCAATGTTATTTTACAGCATATTCGCGAGGAACTTCAAGCTTTGTGCGAACACCTGACCGATTTCCAAGAGACCGTCGAAAATCGTCTGCCCGAATGCCCCGCCGCCGTTAGAGCCGCCATTTTGGAGAGCCTGGACGCCGCCATGGACATCAATCGATCCATCACCGAATGCGCGCGCCGTGGCGAGGACCTCGTCGAAGGAAATCAACAGCGTTGGCAGAATTACTTGGTTAGTGTCGCCAGAAATATTGGCTCTTGGTTTCCCGGTTACAACAGGGTTTCCAACGCAATTGTGGGTGCTGGTGCTTCCCTGCTTGTCTATTTCACCGCCGAAGGTTTCTTTCAACCATCTGGATAACTGCGTTATTTTACGTGTCTTTCTTCCTTCTTTTATAGCTAAAGCCTAAAGTTAGTTTCGTAGTATCTTTTAATTTTACGTTTTGATCAAATCTAAATTATTGTGGCGTCTCAAGGATATTGGAAAAGTCACACTAACTGATCGAGCCCCAGCAAGAAAATTGTTTTAGTTCAGTGGCGAGCTCTGGAAATCCAGAAATCTCACTGGAAGTTTCGACACTTGATAAACCCCATAAACAATCATAATGAAAAAATATAGGGCTGCGGTAATTGCTGGTCGAACTAGTATAAAAAAATTTCCCCTTTTTTTTTTAAAATTCGTACAATCTTTACATTCAACCGTGTAATTGTCTTCGCCATGCGACACTCTCTCCTGGTCGTTTTAGTACAAAAAAAAATAATATTGTTAGTTTCGACATTTAAAGGGTGATATTTTAAATTTTAAAAATTCTTAATACGGTAATAAATATATTTTTTCTTGTCTCTTGCATTATTATTATTTTATTTTCGTTTTATGCATATCGCTTGCTTGTCTTTCTTTTTATTTCTTTCATGCACTTTCATTCATTACTCTTTTTCGGTGTGTATATAATTTTAAAATGATAAATGTATATTGTAAAGTTTATTCAATAAAACTTATTGCTACAAAGTTTCGAATGTTATCTTCTGACAGGCAAGGTAGGTTTGAAGATGTTCATCGTACCAAGGTTTTAAAATAACGCATGGGCGTAAGTAAGTTTGCTGAGTTTTGAACCTGTCTCAGTAATTCGTGTAAAGCTAGGAATACGCATTTTCTTTCTTTTTTCTTTTCTTTGCACACATTTCTTTTTGCTTCTCTAAATAGCGATCTAGATGAACGTGTGGCTATGGGTAATTATGTGGTTGAATCAACAGGCTGTACGAATTTGGTAGCTTTTCCGATTTAAATTTTAAGAAATCGAAAATTGTCGACGTAAATGGCGAAAATATGTATTACCATTCCTAAACCTTGTTTTTTTTTTAAAGTTTGTAACTAACTTTGATACGTGGTACGGCTACTGTATATTACTCGTACAGTGCAAACGCTTACAATAAGCTTTTCCATTTATTAGAGGGTAATTTTAGCCAACACTTAACTTAATATAGATGTAATGTAAGAGGAAATGGGAACTGAATGGTTGTTCGCCTTCGAAAATGCTGTTTGGTTCATATTCGACTCGTCTCCGACAAAAACCTTTATTTTTCGTGGTACTACGGGTTAGCGAAGAAAGTCCATTATTTTGGTACTGTACAAAGTTACACAGTCGTTAAAAAAAAACAGATTATATCTTCAGAAACTAAAAATAGCGTATTTAAATCTAAAAATATACTTCGGACCTTTTTTTTACGAATATTAAAACTATACGAGTACAGTATTGCAATTCGTCTAAACATGCGAAACATTCCAGATAACTTACGTTCAATGAAAAGTTAAAGTTCAGGAATTAAACATACGGTACGGTAGTTAAAAAAAACTTTTCAGCAGTACGTGGATCAGGGGATCCAGGACATTCATGGACAGGCGATGGTTCATTTTAATTTTTGGACAATCGCCAAATAAGCAGAAGGTTAGACTTGGCAGTTGTTGTCTGGAAGTAGCGGTGGATCTTATTTCAAAAACGAGAAACACTTACGGTTTCTTTTTCGTTTTTGTTTTTACGTATATATTCACGACCTTAAAAAAAAACACTTGAGTTACTTGCCAACCCACCGTGGCATAGTTGTTAAGACAACTTTAACTAAAAAAAAACGACCTCAAGGCACTCCAGTTCGAATCCTGGGAGGGTTTTATTAAATTGTTGTCCAACTTTCGCTTTCAAATAAGAATTAAACCTATGAGGTAGAATGATGAGTATGGGATGCCACTATTTTAACTACCGGAGTTACGTGCAACCGTAATTTAAATAATACGAAGTATAACATTTGCATTTAAAGTAACAGAACAAACGTCAAAGGTTTGTGTGCAATTACGAATTAGTTCCCCTGTTAAACATGCAATACTGTACAGTCGTACACGAATAAATGGTATAGTTTTTCAGAAACGATCTAATATTCAACAAATTAATTCCCATTCGAGGTGCGTCGATGCCAGTTTGAAACCTGTTCAGAATTTGAGGGCGAGCTATCAGCAATTCTCTCACAGCACCCAACTATCCTCTTCGTGCCCAGAAATGATATTTATAAGAACATTTTTAGATGCATCAGTTGTAATTTTTCAATTCCGCGCATATTCTTCCGCTCTAAGATTAATATCTTTAATATTTTTCAGAACACCACTTCTGATCTCGAGGAAGAAGTAAAGAATCTAGAAGGCGAGCTTGAATCTTCGCGAAGTCCAGAAAAGAGTTTGGAAGATAGGTTAAAGTTTGCGCAGGTAAGCTATGTTTTTAATAATTTGTTTATTTACTTTATATGGAAGCGGCGTTATGATTTTATTTTGATCGTTTTCAATTACCGCATAATACGTTACGTCAATCCTTTGTCGATTCGTGCGCAATTTTCCAAGAACTGTGTATGATCAAATTAGGCGAGGAAATTGAGGCCGAAAAGTGCTCTAGTTTTCGAGTAACCGGCAAATGCCGTAAGGCAAGCTGGAAACTGTTTTAATCGAAAGTATATGTCTCTGGGATGTCCTAAAAAAAAGTCCGCCGAAAGTCCACCCCGGGAACCCTTCCAAATGACGTCATCAAGATGGCGGCCAACGGTTTTCATAGTTATGCATTTCTCAATATTTTGCACGGAAATAGGTGAAATAAAATGGTCGTGTGAGGTATCATTAAACTCAGAAAAGTGTGGGGAACATTTCTGTACAAATATAGTTTAATTTTAGTTAGTCATTCGGGCGGTAGGTGGCGCCAAAGTCAGAAAATGGCGAAAATGAGAATGAATTCTCAGAGTTTTTCCTCCGTATCTCGGAAACCAAGCTAAATTCGAAAAATGTTAACTTAGTAAAAGGTTTAGATAATATATTTACAAGAAGAATGCCGCAAACCGCATGATTTTATCTCAAACCGCTTGGCCTACAGACGCGATACAGTACCGCTAAGCGGCAAACATCAAACTCGGATAATATAGCGAAAAGGTGCAGCAATATAAAGAAAATATTGGGGGTTTTTGTGATACAAGCACCAAAATTGGAGGAAATCTTAATTTTGATGTGCTGAACAATTCTGTGTATGGACCCACCCGAAATTCGTCAAGCCGGAAGTGCTAGACCATTGGGACCGGAAGTGCATGCTCCATTCGCTAGTTTTAAGAATAGCTCGGTTGGGTTGAGAAATATCGTCAAGTTTGTTATGTCAAAATATGTTCCTTAGGTTGTAAGCTTTTCGGCGATACCATACACGACCCGATTACCGTACCGGAAGTACCGGTAATTCATTTCATTTAATAGAAAATGTAATATTTTTATAAATTTTATGGATAGCTCCCGCAGGATGCAAGATACCTTAAATATGTTATCTAAAATATGTTCCTTGTCATCTAATCTTTCTGACGATACCATACATGACCTAATTTTGATTCCAAAAAGTACCGGAAATTAAATTAATTAAACCGGAAGTGGGTTAGTAACTGCAGCGATACGGTGAAAAAATTGCTGGTATTGTGATACAAGCACCAAAAGGTGACTGAAATATCAATTTTGGTATGCTGAATCAGTTTGGATATCGAGTCAACTAATCCAAAATTCTTCAAACCGGAAGTACTGCAGCATTAAAACAGGAAGTGAGATCTCATTTCGCTAGTTTTCAGTACCGTACGTATTAGCTCCGTGGGGTTGAGAGATCGTCAAATATGTTGAAATGTAGAAATAATTATTCTCCTTATGTTGTATTAGCTTTCCGATAATCCGATTTTCTTAAAACCCAGCTTAAAACTGCTTATTCATCATAGCACAAACCAAACCATCCCCATTTCCCAACATCAAGAACGTCAGACGTCGTTTGGGCAAGGACCTGGTTCATGTGGAGAAGGCATATGTTCGCATATCGCACTCAGATCAGCTGAAGCTATCAACCTCCTTATGTTTCGATAATCCGATAATCTGATTTTCTTAAAACCCAGCATATTCATCATGGCACAAATCAAACCATCTCCAACATCAAACGGGTGCAAACATTACCACTCAAATTACAGGCTTTGGAAAGCATGTAAACGATATTCACAAAGCAGCAAGCACACGTCCCAAACGCGACATCTTTCAATGGTGAGCGTCTGAGCCACTACCACGGGCGAAAACCGAGCCAACTATGCCCCTTCTTGCGAACAATAACGCTGCTTACGCGCCTACACACTAAATAGGCGAGGAAATTGAGGCCAAAAAAATCGGGTAACCGGCAAATGCCGTAAGGCAAGCTGTAAACTGTTTTAATCGAAAGTATATGTCTCTGGGATGTCCTAAAAAAAAGTCCGCCGAAAGTCCACCCCGGGAACCCTTCCAAATGACGTCATCAAGATGGCGGCCA
>JAQFYH010000007.1:0-27519 GCA_034694405.1 Scolopendrellopsis subnuda
GCGAGGTTCGCGACGACCAATCAGAGCGCTCAAAAGCAACGTTACGTTACGCACTGTAAGCAGTGGGAACCTAGCTTAAGTCGGGAAGAAACCGGATGGGTGCGTATAACGATCTGTTCGTGAATTCCTCAGCAGTAACTGCCAATGAATAAATCTGTAGGGTGCCTACAACAGATGAGGTTTCGTCTTCATGCTAAACCTATAAATCTAAAATAACAGTCGATATTTAATATTGATACAGCTGCGTTTCCGTCGCCCCCCCCCCCCCCACTGTTGAATGTGTCGATAATTGATTTAATCGATAAATAGATCTGTTGTATCCGTACCCTTTTCTTGACCCCCACGTTTCTGCATATCCACCAGTCTCGCACGCCAGCCCCTACGGATATACGTAGCATATCCACAACTTATTGTTTGCTTCACCTCTTTCTGGATCACAGATTTCTAATTTTTATGCCAGTTCCCAGTTGAAATATAACTGACACTTTACGTACAATAACATTTTAAAAATGCGTGCTGACTTTGAATACGTAACGCGTCCACTTTACGTTGACGTTTTTATATTTTAGCGTTTTTGATCCGTCCACTTTCTCTCGTTCTATGTTTTCGGCCACGGTAGCAGAACGTTTTCGAACGGATGCTGCGAAATATTTATGGTAGAGTTTTATTTCCTGAACCCGTCCGCGGTCCGCCAATATGTAAAATGCCGCTATGAATAACGGATTAGCGTCTTGACAATATTCGTACATAGAAGATGGATATTAGTCATGCACGTAAGAGAAATTTTTTTCTCTTTAACTTTAACCGGAAAATTGCGTTTTTGTTTTAATAAATTGATGGATTATACAGATTGCCGCGGCGTATAATGTTTCCGTCTTGTTGATACAGAACTGTATAAATACGGCAGTGACAAAGTGCTACGATAGTGTTTTTGTTTATTATTGTTGCTGATCACGCAATGTATTTCACCTCAGGTGTAAATCATTCAATTGAGATAGATTACCTGTTTGCACTATCTCTCTCTCGGTGCGTCGCTAGAGTTGCCTTTAGCATCGCGCCCGATCCCCATTTGTCTGTCATATTATGGCTCCATCCTCAGACCGAGAAAAAAAAGATATTAGGCAACGATGCAGCTGAATTGAGATGTCTTTCTATTTTTTTTACGCGTGCTGCATGGTTTCTACGGATGTCTTTATTAAAAATGATACAAACAAACGCAACTAATCAAAAATAGTCATTTTAAAACTTGGTAAATTGCGTGACATTTTGATAGCTTTATTAAACCTGCTGGCCATAAAACAATTAATAAACAATTAAAAGAGAAACAGTAATTGCTTCAGAAGCTAGCTGGGGCTGAGTAGAAGAAACATTAAACCCTTTTACGTTTGCTGTATTTTGATCAGATCTACGGAAATAACGGCTAATATGAGAGTTTGTGAGATTTCTAAAAAACATAAAAACGATGTAAATATTGAATTAATTGTTTTTTTTGTTTGTTTGTTTTAGGATTAAGAAGGCCTACAATCGAAATCCCGGATCAGAAATCGTACTATTACGTGGGTGGTGGTTTGCAATCGAGCCACATCCACCCTCTGACCGGATCTGGTGACTGTCTCGCAGAAGATGACAGTTACACGGAGTCGGAGATCGTACTAGCCAAAGAGAGTACTCTCCTCGTGCAACACGCTCCCAGGAATACAGGTAAATTGAGAAAATAATATTTATATTCTATCTGCGAGTAACGTGATCATTGCTCCCAATGATCTTCGAAATAACGCTAAAGTAACGTAAACTTAGCGTTCTAAGAATGCGCATACTGGATTTTCCAGTTCGCATGTTCATCAGAACGTGTCATAACGTTACGTTAACGATATGTTAGCGTTACGTTGAGGGTGCTAAAACTCGCTAATATTGCTATACACTACAGTCATACAGACTACAGAGTGTGGGAGATCCATCAGTCTGATGAGCCAATATTTACAAGTTTGTAACGATGTCCCTCTGAAAATACAATATCGTATCCGGAATATAAACCTCCGCCTAAAAGTATTCTATCGTATTAGTTTGCAACAGAGAAATACAAATATCGTAACGAAATATACGGACTAGACGTATACAAGGGTTCGTGAAATAACGCATTTCTACGATGGTGCATAAAACGGAATTCTTAGTTTTCTTAGATAGTAAATGTTTTCTTCGTCAAGCGAAGCGGTGCAAAAGCATGAATATTGAATAAGCATTCTATCATGTGAATATCTTATAGTCTCTCTGCAACTTACATGTTGTGGTCGTCGAAGTAGATCTTTCGTCGTATTCAATGTGCACTGGATTCTGGAATGTCTACCGCGCCGTCCATAAAATTATAGAAAAATGAGATAATTATAACAGCAATAATATTGTATACGGAGTAGTATTAGTTACAAACTCTGAAACTCGTAATCGTTTTAGTTGTAAGTTTCCGTAACTTACGTTTTACTGCAAAGTACGGTTTGAATACATTAAAGATATACATGATGCTTCCAAATTGTTAAGATCTACTTTGTAAAGCATGAGCAACGCAGTGTAGGCGTATATACTGCTTTTCAGATAAAAAGCCATGGATTTTTTTTTATACAGAGTTATGGAAACTTGATACACCAAAATCACATGAAACTAAATTTACTGCACCTTTACAGTTGATAAAAATTCCACCGCTTTACTTGGTAGAAGGTCTATTGAGGATGTAATAACGCCATGTACAGTATTACAGAGTTTGTTTTTAATTTGCGAGTTAGATATGACACCTGCTGAAAATCCGACTCAAATCAAATTGAAAAGTGTTAAAATAACAACTAGATGTTGTACTTGTTACCGTATTTCAATATAAGCTCGATAGAGTTTTCGTTCGTTTACGCAAACGCTGATCCGAGTACCTGTATCCGTGATAAACTAGGTACGATATACTGCAAAACTTTTAATCAAACTTATACGTATACTGTACTGTAACTTATACGTATACTGTAAGTATACTGTACGTCCACCCTGAAAAAAATTATACATCCAGTATAAAACTGTTCATCGTAGCCGTATAAAACTGCATTCTGCTGCTGCAACTTGCAGAATCTCTTGCATCCGTTGCAGGGGACTTGGCTCGTAAAGAACTATTCGAAATCCCTTTGTCATTGAAAAGCTTTATTTTTCTCTTTCTCTATCAGACGTTTTTCGGTTTCTTCGTTAAAGAAAAGAAAAAAAAAACGCTCGCGCGGACAATGAAATTTCTCGTTAATGATCTTCAATATTATTAAATTTTTCCAGAATTACGGCGTGAACATTTCTGTGAATTTGTTCCAAATATATAGAGCGCCATCAGCTGCTCTATATACTTGTAAATTTCGGCCCATTGCACCAACACATTACTGCATTAACCGATTCATTAAATGCTAATAATTTCTCGCCATAGACTGCCCGAGCTGGTAATTTATCAAAGTCTTGAAATTGGATTGTAGTATCGCTCTCTTACGCCACATTACTCCCAAAATTTTACAATGTTAATCTATTCTGAATATTCTTATATTGTCGGAGCAAAAATAAGACAAAGTTATTCTCATTATTAATGATTGTCGAAATTTTTTTTGGTCTTTTTAAAAAGTATATAGGAAAATTATGGTTTATAATACAGTCGGTGTCGCAAGAAATACGTTAGCCCCGGGAAAAAATGACCACGTATCAGGTCGTTTTATAATATTACAGACCATATTTCCCCTACAATCCCTTTTCGATTTCGCTGTATACGCGCAAGTATAGTAAACCGATTAACCGAATCAGATTTGACCCAAATATACGATCCTTTCGCCAAAAGACGAGCTCGCTAGTCAATAATCATGTGTGCAGGTTGAATCGAAATTAGAATAATGCTTAGAAAATATATGCACTATAGACACCAGTTGATAAAATTTGGTACTGTAGCTCTCATTGCTCTAATACGTCTTATGAGTGAGATAGAGAAGAGTGTTCTTTCTTTCCGCATCAACGCTTGATAATAAGTGGAAGTTCAGTTGGCTCACCATGTTTATTACTAACTTCATTTTATTGATAAACAATTTTTTAATTAAAAAAGACGGTTGTTTCTGCTGAGAGGAAATTATGCTTTCAAAAACCGAGAAATTAATGACGATTGGAATTTTATATAATAACAAATTTAATTAAGAAGATAAACGTTCACTCTGTGCAGAAAACCCCGAGTCTCTAATAATCTTTGGGTGTTGAGGTGCCGGGTGAATTCAAGCGGTAGAAGGAGCTTCTTTCAACTTCACCACCGGTATTGATTTCTTTAATCTTCTTCCGCTCTCTCTTTTCTATACAAGGAGTTGACCCCCTCCCCACTATCCTCCCACAATAAGAAATTGTTGTGTGTATACAGTATTGAAACATACACGAAAAAAAATTAAGACATTCTATATAATAAAGAGAGGGTCGTAACCTTTTTGATACTGCGAGCGCAAACTCTTTTAATTAAAATCGAGAATAATGTAGAAAATCTTTCATAGACTTTCATAAAACAGACCGACCAAATGACCAGGGCGAGGGATTATTATTAGAGTGCGAGATCAACCCTCGCACATTACGAATGGACCAGCACATTATTCAGAGCAGGATTTTTACGACGGCTTTTCTGTAATTTTCGAGAACTTCATATTCATTAAACAGGCTAATTATTCTTTTCTTTCGTTTGGGATATGACTCTAATATCAGCTTTGTCAACATGGGGCCTTTGACGGGTAACAGATAATAAAATGAGTTAATATCCCTGTTAATTTGAATTTAAGTTATTTATCAACGTATAAGAATAGTCTTTATAGTACGAAGTATTCGTAAACTCTTGGAAATACGGAGTATGTAAAATAAAGATATTTTATATTATAGTACTATATGAAAATAAACTTTCTTTTTCTTGGAAAGAAAAATAAACTATAGGCGCAGAACAGTTCTACAAGTTCAAGGGAAGGCATGCGGTACTAAACAACAGGTTGCTAAACCCATCCCATAATATTCGAAACAGTTTAATTTTTTCTTAACACCCAAGTTTATTTTAAAAATAATTTTCGTTTATTTATTTTGAAGTACCAGCACAAACCGAAAAGAATTTCTGTGTATCGTTAATTATTTTTCCTCTTGGAAGGAGAACAAGATTCTTTCTGTCTTTATACGTACATTTCGAAGACGTTGTCATTCTCCTATTTTGAGCTTGTTTTAGCTTTCGATAAAGGTGCGTCAAAATATCAAGTATAACTAGCTGCGCCTAAGAAAAATTTGAGAAATACATTAATGCACCACAATATATAATTGACTTGTAACAAATTATTAACTACCACGTTCAGCTGAATTTTAAAAATGATGTGCGACACAGAGATGGTTTTATAAGTATGATGATTTTCCATCTCGTAATTCCTTCAAAGAAATAATGGCGTTGAACCATTATTAGTTACGGTTTCTCTCAACAGATGCTATCTGCGCACGCTAGCTGCAAACTGAAGCGGTACATAAACATTTCCGATATACCGAATATCGTAAATTTGAGCTTATCTCATCTGTCGTATGTTTTATAATTACACGTAATAAGGATACTACACCATAGGCTTCAGTCAGATATCCATGATACCCATGGTATTGTGAATAAATGCTGAAAAAATGTGTCCAAAATAATATCATGATCGATATGCCAAAGACCTGCCTCCGGATTGTGATGTCCCTAGTGCTGCTAATCCTATTTAATTTGCGCGCTGCTAGATTTATTTCCCTGCTTCGTTATCATCTCTGTTTATAGATGAATCAGTTTTAAATTTTACAAGTCCCTGCGCGGCCATATTCTTGTAGAAGATTAAGTTACAGTCTATAGTACAAAACGTAAATAAGAAATTTGGCATCGCTTGGAACGTCAACAGGACTTCGTGATAGTTTTCTTTAAAATTTTCTGTATTTTTCGATTCCCTGAATATATCTACGTTATTTTGAACAGGATTTTATTTTTTTCCTGGAAAAAGATAACAAGACAGTCACAAACACGGACATGCGCAATGCGCGAATCTAAGAGCTCGCAACCATCCTCTTTCGCTCCCTCGCCTCCCCCGCTTGCGGGAGACTCCGCTAGATGGTGTAGTTCATCAGCCCCTTCTCTTCTTGTAGCACGAGAGAGTGAGAGAGAGTGAAAGGAGCGATGTCAGGTAGACGAACGAGGGGGAAATGAAAATCAACAGAGAAACGCGAGCATCAGAGAGTTACAGAACATACTTTCTCCATTTCATAAATCGAATGTCCGTTTCTTCTTCTTCGTTTAATAATTCTACATGGAATAATACAACGTTAGATATCTGATGAAGTCTCAACGAAATCCGGCGAAGAGCATGTGTCGACCGCAAAAACGCGGTTAAAAAATAAAAACACTATAGGCGCTGCAGGATTATAATAACTTGAATTTTACAGAAATTCTTCGGTTGGAGGTGAAAGAGGAGATTCTTATCAGAAAAAGCGGAAGAAGTGTGTGTGGGGACACTTGAGAGATCAGTGGTTTCTCTGTTTTTGTGGGTGGTGTTTTTCTTGCGTTCGAATTTATTGGCGTGAATTCTAACATGCGGTGAATTTTGACGGATTTACTCTAAGAAAATACGAGAATTTTAGTTTTTGCTTCTTTGATCAAAATGTGACGAGGGGTGGAAAAAATTATGCGTGAAAATCGGTAATATATTAAACTGATGGAGGAGGAGGAGGAGACGGATTATAGGACTCATCTCTTAGATACTTTGAGACCAGGTAAGCGCTCTGTTCAGAAACCTCATACTTGTTAGATCTGCAACAAGAACTAACTGAGACTGTGTCGAAACCACTCGAAAGGTTCAATTCTTTCGCAAATATTCAAGCCGACTATCCAAGACAGAAACCAGATAGTATTGCTTCTAACTCTGACCGCGTTTCTTTATATTATATCATAACTACTCTAGCTAATACAGAAATACAGAGTATCTGAATGTTCTTGTATCCAAAATGTAAGTTCTTTAATTTGTACCCAATATTATACTGACCGAACTTTCAGAGTATTTTTTATGTTACATATCCCCACCGAATTTACTGCATCTATGCGCCCGTTTTATGTATAGAGTAAATACACGTATCTTCAGTAGGCCTAGAGCAAATGGCAAAATGCGGATTCTCATAACTTGCTTTAAAAAAAAGTTATATTTCAAACATATTCTGCAGTGGCATCACTCACGGATCTGCGCCCACCCCTTCTTCTACAGCAAAGTTTCTGGAACCGCCCCTTTTCTCAAGTTTGTGATGTACAGTATCTGTGCCATCTGACTCGTTTTTGCAGGCCTCGTGTTTCTATTTAAATATTTTAGGAATTTTAGTAATACGGAGTATTGAAAAGTGAAGTACATGCACCAGTTTATACTTTATTAGTATATGCATTGTATTGGAATAATTGGTATTGAAATATTTCAATGTTATTTCAATTTCAAATGCTTTTTATAAACATTGAGTAAGGTATTGGGCACTGGTTCAGTATTAGACATTATTATTGTAGGGGTATTCTCTATGTCTCCATACTTGAACATTGGACAAAATACAAACATAGTTCAATGCAGATTCAGCGAAATTCTGCAGTGAGATTCGGTACGGTTTAAATCCGACTGATCCAGTCAGATCTCTATATCCCGGACCGACTGCTGTTCTCGAGTGACTCCCTTCGGGTACTTCGTTTCCATCGATTTGTAATTTGTTTCGTCTCGAATCCGAGATTCGACGTTATTTTCCGGACTCAGTTACCAATTAAGTGAAGTTAGATTGCCGAAACTCTTGGTTTTATAGCGACGTTTTCCGGGGGAGTTTCTGTGTGAGCTATAAAAGACAATATCGATTTTTTTGTTTGCTGTCTCGGTTATTTACCTGCCGGAGTTTATCGTTGCTCTGCTTTTCCTGATGCTGCAACTTCTCTCTCTCCCTCTTTTCTTCCGTTTCCTCCCTCGTCTTTATAAAATTTGTAAGAAATAAATCGCACTCGCGCATTTGCGTGCTTTATTTTGAGAGAGAGAGAGAAAAAATTGTTAAATTTAAAAATCGATCAACTCATTAACATTCGAAACGATCCCTTTTTTTTTCTTGCGCCAAATCCAAAGCTGGAATTAAAAATTAATTCGTTCCAGTTTATTATTGTTTCACGTAAAATCTATGTTCTGCGTTCTTCACCCACGCGATTTTCAGTTTAATTTATTCCGTTACCTACAAACTAGAATAATATAATTTACGATAATTGATGAATGTGCCAACGAACTTGTAGGCCTATAGATCAGTTGGTTAGACGTGCTTGAAACTACTATATTACGAATCCTGTAAGACTCTAGGTTCGAAAATCGAGGAAAGTGTAAATTATAGTGTAAATTCAATTGGTTTCTTTTATTATTATAAATTCAGTGGTACACACAGAGAAATATGAACACTCCATAGGGTGAACTGAAGACATATAGAAGGAATGACCCTGGGCAAGCACCCCACGGGTCACTCCTTCTATTAAACTTATGTCTACACCCTATGGAGTGTTCATATTTCTCTGTGTTGTTTGCGTTTGTGAATGGTGCAGTTTTAACGCACATTCACACAACCTTCTGTTACTTGTAAAAACAATGAGCAGTTTGTACAATCTTTTAGAGTTTACAATTTAAAAAAAAATTATTGTTTTATCAATCTGAGTTGCATCGGGCAATCATAATGGCATAATAGGCTAGCTGTTTTCTGGTTTTGGATATGCGTTGTGGAAAATTAGAAAGCACCTGAAAAATTACTTCTCACCCCTGTCCCTGTTGGTATAATTTCGATATGTTAATTATTGTTTCTCGTATCAAGTGCTTCCTTGTTTCCTCCCCTTGTAGGTCTCATGCTGTTTTTCATTATTGGTTCTTCGTTCTCAAATATAGGGAGAACAGTTGCTAAAGGATATTAAATCAATATTATCACGAACGTTCAATAATCTGTTCTCGATTCACTGATTCAGATCGGATCAGTAGCACTGTATTCGCCAATGAATGAATTTTTAAGCGAAATTTTCCTTTTATCATTAATTCATTTTCCAAAAATTCGGAAAAAGAAAAAGTTAAAAAAATGAAAGCTGTTCCGAAAAATGTGTGACCTGAACTCCCTGGTAGTGCACATTCGAATTTTGTTTTGAATTTTTCTTTGAGATCTATAACAAAGAACAGGATATAACCTACTATACCGATTGCTATGTGCATAATACACGTAATACACGTAGTTTTGTGTTCCTTCACTACATGGAGTATCCTCCCACCCATCCCCAGACATCGCGAATAGTTGCAAGTGGAAGTGCATGCGACTCCTGTACCCCCTATCAAATTATTTATAACGTTCATTTGTTCAATTTCACGAGATTCCAACAACGCGATATATACGGATACTTTGCATATCGTGTGTGTTACTGCTGCTGGGAAAATCTACCTACCATTATAAAATATTTATTAAAAAATTCGATTCGGAACCGCGTTTCCATCAAGCAAAGAAAAAAAAACGACAAGAGTGGGTGGCTGATTCTACAATACTGGCTGCTTTCGGCTTCCTCTGTTGGTCTCGACGGCTTTTAATATTTTAAATAGTTTCATAAATAAGAAATCGCGTTTTCTACATTGCGGTAATTCACGTGTTTCAGCATTTTATACGTTTCTTTTATTCTGACACTTCTTTTTTTTATATAAAATAATAGTTAGAAAACATTCAGTTCTGGAGCGAAGGCATAAATATGCTAGGTATTAGCAGGGAGGGATAAGTATCCACCCCTGGTATCCACCCCTGGTATTAGTAATGGTACCTGGGTGGGTATAAAGGAAGAGAGTTTTGCTTTGCGCGGCGAGTTTAATTCCTTGCCAAATTAATCGTCTAGTATATAAACTTATGTGTTTTCAATGTTGAAATGGGACTTCCATTTGCAGTCAGTTTAATTCCGTGTGCGGTTAATAGGTAATTTGGGTAGCCAAGCCTATAGAGTGTTATGCGCGATCTACAAAGGATGCAAGGTTAATTAAAGATGGGAAAAAGACTAAGAGATTATTGTTAACTAATTTCAATGTTCCTTTTTGAACGACAAATCCCGTAATACATATATTTTTACATTTTAAATACGAACAACAACATGTTCTACGTACGAAGTATTTAAGCTTGTTAACATTTATAATAGACGAGATTTGCTAAGAATAGGAAGATTCTCTGGTGAAATAACAAACAATACAGTAGTTCCGACTTCCGAACAACGAATCTGGTCATTCATTCAATACTCGGGTGTAAACACTACACATTGTTTCCATCTAAAACTAAATTCTTTTCGAATGCACCTAATAGCTAATACGTCTCTGAATAATAATCTAACCTGAGTAGTGAGTACTGTCGAAAACTCGAACTGCTCTTTAAATTGGGAGGGGGGGTGGGGGAGGTAAAAAAAAATTGAGCCGCATTTTCGGACCCACGCGATGCAGCACGTCGTCGTCATTATCGGAATGAAATGGGGTTAAACTGACGAAAAAATTAACACCACAAACGTTTTGGCAAAGGAGGATTTTGCCAATCCTCCTTTTTGGTACGTGGCCAAGTCGCAGCTGCTTTGATTGGTCATTAACTTGTAAGAATTATCGCAGCAAAAGAAAATAATAAGATCCAACAAACTCTTTTCTCTCGCGGATGAAATGAATGTTCGGCCTTTTGCAATTGACAATTGCGGGGAATAAAAAAAGAAGAAGAAGGGGGGGGGGATATTTTTATACCGATGATTGAATTGTTTATAGATGAACTGATTAAGACGTTTCGGCGGCGGCAGATGGTCCCGAGACGCGATGGATCTCATCTCCCTCGTTTTATGCCTTTTTTGCGTCGACTTAAAATTCGATTTTGCCGCAAAACATGCGCAAAACGAAATAAGTTAACATGGACTTGTTTTATATTCGAGCAAGTGTTTATCCGGATAAAATGTTCGAGCTAGTGTAATTCGTTACGAGAACTCATACAATGGACAATGACATATAGGCCTACCTGTCCGTCGTTCGTTCAGGTGTTATATTCGTCAGCAGTCATCAAGTTTTAAGCTTACTTATTTCAAATAAACAGAAACCCTTGCGGTTGAAGTATATGGTAGAAGTAAAAAAAAAATCCCCTTCCATCAAGCAAGCGGACTGGAGCGAAGTTGACAGTATTAGAACTAGAATCTAGAACTAGATGACGTTGAGATCTATCTGTTGACAGCAAGAACTCCGGTTTCAGAGATCCGTGTTTCCAAAAAAAAAAAAGTAATAATTAAGCAAGGTCGATGGTCATTTGTTTACTTTTCTTGGAAGCACCGTTCTTCGAAATTGTAAGTCCCAGACTCGAGTTCTTTGGGTCAAAAGACAAATCTCAACTTCAGATATCAAGTGACTATTCTGCTGTTGCCATCAGTTGAACTGGTCTTTGTTTACTGGTCTTTGAACTGGTCTTTGTTTACCCTACGAACCTACGAACCTATAATGACGAAAAGAATAAACATTTTTCGTTTCCTATGTCTGTAACCCATGGATTTGTAATTCCATTAGGGGTCCAGGAGACTTTTAACCAGTATATAAATATAACCACTATATGCAGTACTTTTATTTTCTCTGACCAGCCATTTTCATTCGTGTTGATACAGTTCTTTTTATAGAGACCGAACGAAATAATGCATAATATAAGAAATGGCTATTAATATTTGAATGTGTATTGGTTTTTTTTTTTTCTGGACTCTCGCCATATATAAACCCAGAAAAAAAATCCACATATATAGCCGAGTCACGTCACCGTCATTATGTAAAAATCAGACGTTGTGTAAAAAAAAAACCATCAACGATAATAATTAGCATCATTTTTTTTCGTGGTTGTAACAAAACTTATGACTTTTCTTTTCCGTCAAAATTTTATTTCCAGTCAGTTTCATTTCTGACAATAAAATGTCTATCATGTTCTTACTACACGATTTTTCCAGGGATGGAATTGCAACGATAAAAATATAAAGGAAATTATCCGCCGTATGTATGAAGTATGACCATAATCCGCATTGATTAGTTTGTGGTTTTGGGCGGGTCCTGGAATGCCTTTTTTTTTTTGTTGTTACCCGACAAAAAAAAAGGCTCTGATTTACCTATAGACATGGGGGATGAATAAACGGAAGTTTTTTTTTTATACGCACTAGATGAAGCTTCATTGAAGCGTATTTTAACCTCACTCCGTATATCCGAAAGTTTTGCCAGGCGCGTAGAGGGGTTACGACATGGAGGAAATTTACTGACTCGACACCCCCTTAATTGCTGTCCCCGCTCGCTTCGCCCCTGTTTTTTTTTTTTCAGACGCAGTTTTATAAGTTAATACGGATGTAGGAATTACGGTTGTTTAAATGTCGCATTGCTTATATGTGCAAATAACAATATTGGAGAATTATTGGCGTGATGCTGATCTGTATCCCAAAATGTGACTCTGTTCAATTCATAATCAGAAATCGCAGCTTCTACAGAAACTTCTGCAGAGCGAACTGGATGAGGTGATGCTTATTGGAACGAATTATATAAACGAGAAAGTCGAGATAAAGCAGGTCATGGCTAAAGTAACTTGACACTGTCCTCCTTGGTAGGCTTCCTGCGCGTCATCTACAGAGCAGATGGGCGGTCAGTTCCACTGACTTGAAATTCTAAGAAAGAAAACAAAATTGCGAAGAAAGTTAAAATCCACCATTTCCTATAATAATTGCATTAAATTTAGAAAATATCTGGTTTAATTTTGAGTCCCTTTAACTTGATAAATGCTGAGATGACGCCTCTGCAAGTCGGACGCCACACGCGGAAGCCTGCACTCAACTCATAAGGGGGTCAGAGTGACTGATGACTTCAACACTATTTAATTTACTGCAGCTTTAAATATCAAGATTTTTATTTTGATTATTGCCCTAAAACTGACTATGTAAACAGCAGCTGAATTCCGAATTATAGTTTAACTTTTAAATATCAGGTATCTAAATAATGAACATTCGTTTTAAAAAGAATACTGCTTCTCAGTCGATTATCGAGTCTTGTCGAAAATAAAACGTGCTTAGGGTTTCGCATTTCCACACACTGTCAATGTTTGCTCAATGAAGAAAATTACCATTTTTAATTCGAAATCCATAATACTGTACCGCCAATATACGTACAGCTCCTAAGGTGCAGTCGGATATTTTGTTCTTATCCTTGATGGTAATTAGGTTGTGTTTATTTTCTTTGCATTTTGTTTATGTTTTTATACACATCAATCTATTAAAAACAAGGAAATTTGTAAACGTTTACCAATAAAACAAGGTTTTAAAATACTATAAAGCTGCTATAAACTTATAACAGCCTGATGCTGCAACGAAGGTTTCCTCTAAAAACGTAAATAAAAATAAGCTGCTGGGGTTTTTCACCTTCGTCTTGACAAAAACATATTGCGCATTCGTCTTGCTTAATTATCACCTTCTAAAATGTTCTTATAACAAGAAATATGGGCCATATCCATCATGTCAGCTTAAATTCGCACTCAAAATGTTACTAGCACAGAGAGAGTTTTTATAATTTCAGCCAAAGACCAGACCAAACCTTTTTTTGATGATTCTACTGCTAAAAACGATTCCGATGACAACTTATATTTCATATTTCCTTCCAGAAATTCCACTCATTCTGTTGAATTTGGCGCGATTCTAAAAAGCATTAATATCTCACGAGTCGGAATTTGTTATAATTATATCTGGGACGTGTTAGATCTTATAAAATTTTAATCTCGGGAGTTATTTTTAGCAAAAAATGCTGTGCATAAACTGAGGTTCCTCCCCCAACTCAGGAGATGACACGAATAACTGATACATTCTGTAAAATGATACATTGGGAAATTTAAGAGTATCCTCGCAGCATCATAACATACGAAGTATTAATGTTCTGAGTCAGAAAGTTTGATACTTTGCCCGGTTTAACAAAATTAAATTCGCCATAAACAACAGAGAAGTTTATTTTGCAAGCACAGAAAACTAGGCCTATTCTACCTTACTACCTTACTTTGCATTCTTGTAAAGTGAGAAATAATATTTTCGGTAAATACACAGTGATATTTCTGACTACTCGTAAACCGAATTTGAACGAAGACCTAAATCAGCTAGCATGAATTTATGCCTGGCGTTTACTCGTATAGTATACTAGAAATCGTGAAGTTCATAAAAATACTGCACACACATGCAGATTGTAGCTTCTGGGTGTGTTCAGATTAACGGATTTTGCATCACGCCTGTACAAAATCTCCTAGTAAAACTTGCATTTACATATATACTAAAGAACTGCAACAGTTACTGCAGCTGCAGCTATGCAAAACTCGAAATTTTCTTAAGTGCCCAAGGATATGTACCGTATACCGGAATATACTTGAGCTATCCGTGATATGAATATTAAGGTGAACAGCCTCCTTATATATGCGGGTTTATAGTCAAACGTAGGTCCCGAACTGTTGCAATGTATTCAAGAAAAATGTCAGTGAGTCAAACTGGAGTAGATTTCGTGCTTTTCTTGCAGAGCTATACCAAACGTTATAATATATTGTACTGTATACTATACCCCAGTATATGCAGCACCAGTTATACTATCTCTATTGCTTGGGTTTGAGGCTTTGAGCTTCCCATGTGTTATTGGATACTGTTATGTTATACTGGTTCTGCCGCCGTATAATACACAGAAAAGACAAAATTATGTAGACCAAGAAAAGTCTATCCAACACATGCTGCATTTCTTTGCTGTTACTTCAAAGAAATGGTTACTCGTCTGTATGCCAATTAATAACCAATAGTTCACGACCTACAATTACGTTATTGACCTTTGTGACATGTCTAAAAGAAACATTGTTAGTTTATATTACATAGGATCGCTATGTGGTAATCGTTTGTGTTTCTTCTTTGAGAATTTATGGCGCTCTGTTTATGAGAAGAATTTAAAGAGAATCTAGGCTGCAGACAATTGAAACTACTGCTTAGACATACTGTACATTTCCTGGAGTTTGAATTCTTCCACGAACAAAGTAGCTGCACCATAAAGATTCTCAATATTGATATTGTAACTTTGTAAGATAATAATCTACAGCTTACATATACCATTATACAATGGAGATTTCTGTTGAATACGTAACGTAACGAATAGCATTCACCGATAAAATATTATTATCTTTGGCACCGCGGTGGCACATGGACTGACAGCATTGACAGATGCGGCTACAGTATCCTCGGGTTCGAATCTCATGAATACACTCTTTCTTTTCTTCGTTGTTTAGTATAATGCATTCGAAGAACCTTTGCTGAGTAAAAATAACATGATAAGACAGTTTTCTTAGTTTTTAAGACATAATATGGAAAGAAAAAAGTAATTGATGTCGGAGAGGTGTAAAAGCTCATTCATCACAAGTTGGCGCCTATAGAGCGGAGTGTGTTGGAGTTCCGATGGTTATCTGCTGGGTTGTGTTCCACCATCCATGATCAACCGCTGTTGTGTTTATTAGCACATTATTTGTAAACCGTCGATGTCCTTATAGCCATCTCACTGTCAGGTGACGGATGGTATCCTCAGGGTATGAATGGAACGAAAAGTCGAAAACCCCACAACTGTCTGTTTGGAGACAGGGTCAATATTCGGCTCACCATTTCCCGTGACACTTCTGGATAATCCATTAATCCGTTTTGAAAATAAAATAAATTAAAATCGGGAAATGAGGAAACTACGGTCTGTAATCGATCTCGGGTCAGCTCAGAATGCGATATGATGCCATTTCTCAATCACAAAGTTGCATTATTCCCAACCAACCAACGAATACGTTATTACTTATGATGGAGACAACAACCTCGAAGCGGAAAGGGGGATACCTCTATCTTGCGAAGAAGTTGGAAGCAGCTTATATAGCAGTTTTATCGATTTTTCGGGAACTTGATGCCAGCCCCGCGTGTATATAGTTATGCAATCTTCCAAAGCAGTTCTGAATTTCAGGAAACTCCCCATATCAGCACGGAATGTAATATTCTGACCCCATCGTATAGTCTGTGTGGATATATTTTTAATATAACTTAATATATAGCACGATTTCCGAATCCTTTTAGCACCAGAATAAAATAGTATCTGCTATATAACGGTAACAGACTACGTACCGTATATTAAGTTAATGCATATTGCATTTTTTTTTTCAGAATAAAATATGCTCACTGGTATTTAGCATGTTGATCGTCTATTGTAGAGTGGGCTTGAAAATAGCAGAGAAAACTAGATTTTGTGTCTTATTCGACGCGCAGTAATATGAAAAAGACTGACTCTGCCTTTAAGATTGGGTGACTGTTTTTACACAACATTTTATAGCTCTTTGTTTACAACCTTCTAATCTAACTTAATAATTTCCTTTCGCGAGATGTTTTAATTTCATTATTGTCACAAAATTGAGCGATGACTTTTACCTGATACAGATCCGTACAATAAGGTCATACAATTATTATTATTATAGTATGAGAGTAAAAGAGTATGAGTATTGCACGCGGGAAAGGTATTTGAACGAAGAATGACGCGGAGTAAATCGACGACAATAGATTATATCTTACAATTTTCTCCAGCAGACTTCTAACTTCATGACGCATAGTTGATTACTTGGCGTTGAAGGAAATCTATTTTTGATCAAATGGTATTATATTCCATATTTCTTTAACCTCGTAAGTCGTAATAATTAAAATTCCATATAAGAGTCATCATTTCCTTTTTATCATCGTGTGAGTAACGCTTTTCCATCTTAAAGTTTTTGACCAGGCTATTCAACGTTACATGAGTAATCTTTTTTCAAGGACTTAATGCTGGACGTCTGTATAAGTTTATACCGCATACTGCGTATGCGCACTCCGTAGAATAAATCTTTTTTTCTGATATACAGTATATCAAAATTCCTGTGCTTCTTGAAGCGTAGAGAAGTTTTTAAATTTTATTCTCCAACTTTATGAGATTATACTTTAAGATTTACAGAGTATTAAAGTTTCAAACTTTCGACTTATACACGAAGTAAATTATACGAGAATCCTGATGTGCGCATATTTTTACTCGTATATACTAACGATTCTTACTGTGAGACTGTTGCATAATTTGATAAAGAAGATGAAACTTTCTAAATTCTTCAATTCTCATTTATAGCGAGTTATTTTTAAATAAGCTATTAACACATATTGTAATAGCATATTACTTACGTTGTATTATACATAATGTAATAATATATCCACTTCCATAATACTCAGCTGTGTTACGTATAGTTCCGATGACAGAACGACGAATGCGCAGCCCTTCTGTTGTTGAAATAGAATTAAAACCCGCTTTCATCTTTATACAGTATTTTTTTATTGAATTTTATTGCATCCATAGCAGGTTCAGTAATGGTTAAATTTCGTTTCGGTTGTACTACATCGTCTATTGTAAATTGGTCCCCATGACAAATTTCATTTCGCGATACCACTATATCCCATTTTATTTCTTCCTATAACTTCCAGCCATTAACTTGCATTAGTTTCTCAGTTTCCCTTTTACAAAAAAAAAACCCACCAGATGGTCACGCGTATATATAAAATTTAAAAAAAAACTCCATTATTCATCGTGTATTTGTTATATAAAATTAAGTTTATTAAATTATAGTCAACCATTAAAACGTTTAGTACAAAACATCATTATTTTTTTTTTCCTCTTTCGTCGCAGCCACCCCCAACGACTGACCATTTGTGACGCAAGGAAATAAAACACCCCCCTTTCCCTCGTTCCATAGATTTGGATGTAACACTGGGTATCGCTCTCTCTCTCTCCTCTAACGCAGCAATAATGGTTTTGTAAATGATTTCTCTACACAGAGAGTTCGCGCGCGTAAGATAGACCTTTTTTCCCTTCTGGTCCCTGGCGAATTTTACTGTTACGTAGTAGGTTTTTCTCCACTTCGACTTGTTGTGACTGAGGCCACATGCATCAGAATTAATTACACGGCAAAATCTTCTTCGACAATGATCGAGTGTTGCCAATAAATAAAATGCGA
The DNA here is from genome assembly GCA_034694405.1 of Scolopendrellopsis subnuda. Classification (NCBI taxonomy): domain Eukaryota; kingdom Metazoa; phylum Arthropoda; class Symphyla; family Scolopendrellidae; genus Scolopendrellopsis; species Scolopendrellopsis subnuda. Next base: position 18,112 of record JAQFYH010000007.1, read on the forward strand.
TGTATTATTTTTTTTTGTCACTATACGTATCTCGGAAAAGTTTAATTAAACTGTTAGTTTATCAGCTGTTCCGAACAGCTGATACAATCGAAGCCAATTGAACACGATTAAAAACTCCATAATCGGCAGGGGCGCCCTTTCATAACAATATTCACAGCTTTTATTTGCGTCAAGTCTTTCATTATTAACTCGCTTGTAAAATTTACAGTGTAAATTCGATTCTCTGATATTAAAATAATAACCTTACTTAAATAAAATGTGATTTTTTTTTGTTTCAACTGTAACCCACTTCCCTCATCAGAAGGGTTGTAGGGCCAGTGTGGATGACATGCGCCATCCTCCTTGGTTACCGACCCCAAATTGTTGGCGAGTCTGAGGTGAGGTATCGGCAAAGGAGGATATTCCACACCATGAGAGGATGCAAAATATAAATAAATATAAAGTTAGAAAGTTTGGAGGAGGCTAAATATAACCTATTCCGGTACCATTAAATTCTTATGAAAAAATACGTAATAAATTGGCTATTAAATTATAGTTATACTGTATGTAGTATATAGGTAAAATTTTTGTTAAGATATTGCAACTCTGATATTTTACCCGATTTCTTCGAAAGAGAGCGCGGAAGCTTGACTATATTTCTTTTATTTATTGCTTTAAAGTATCATTTTAATTTGTCTTAATTATGCACCTAGCTGTTATATGTGTCCTCCGTTTTATAATGTAGAAACTAACTACAGTATGTTCGCTTCGTACAATCGGCTTTGCCTTTTTTATAGCCCGGCTATATTCCCAGATGCACTTAATCTTATTAGACATACACTCGTGTATAATATTAAGCCCCAAATTTTTATTAAATTTAAATAAAAACGTCTCTTTTGGGAAAATGCAGAGAGTTAAACGAAATGTATACTCGGTAAAACCGTAAATCTCAAATTAATTAACCATTAAACTAGCTTATTATAACAGCGAGATGCAGTATTATACCGTAATATATGCTATATAATACAGTGTTTTAAACTAACCGTAGATAAAATCAATGCATTTCTTTTTTCCTATACATTTCGAACGTCAATTTTCCTACGGTGGTTCGTAGGTGCCAACTACTAACCACAGTATTTTCATAAGGACAAAAACATTGCTGAACAAAACAGGTCTGCTGGTGGCCACAGCACGAGTAACAAAAAATCCCGCAGAAATATGTATATAGGCTACACACATGAAATAATGATATCGGGTTATTAGAATAAATTATTAATAGGTTTATACGAGTATTATATAGTTTCGTGCTACCTGCGTACAGTAAACACGCAAAACCGTAAGACCAATATTTATTTAACAAGTCTCTGTGTTTAGTCAGTGCGGTCCCCCATTTTTAATTAATAATAATATTCCAATCGTGATGCAGCTGCAGCGTGTCCTTCCAGCAGAACTGGATCTTTTCTATTTACTTTTTTTTTACAGGAAAAACTCTATTGGGAAACCCATATGGAAGAATAAAATTAATCTTTGAAAAGTCGATATAACAGGGAGTTGCAGTTTGCGTTTCAAAATTATTGAACTGAAATCTTACTTCAACTCTCATGAACGTCTCTTGTGGAACGGACTCGTTTTGTCGCGAAAAAGAAAAGAAATCTAACTAATGAATTCAGGTTTTATTTTTAAGACTGCTGCACAATATTGCATGGTATTGATTTAAGAGGTAAATATTTAATACAACTTAAATCTGAGAAATGAATATTCAATCTTGCTGGTTTGTCTCCTTTGTCTTTGCGATGATTATTCCAATAATCGCTGATAACGGTTCTTCTTTCTATTTCATTCTATCTTCTAATCATCCTTGTTAAGTTAAATAGTTGTAAATATAAAGAGAATCATCTGTATACCGTATAACAGCTATTATTAGGAAAAAATACATTCGTATGCCAGAATTCTATAACTGAAGCGGTTTCACTTGATTTCGACCAGTCGTGTTTTATCCCACCGCAAGTCATTTTAATTTCAAGGGTTATCGTAGTTTGATTTTTTTGCGCCACCCTGAAAATTAAGTTTTTCGTAATACTATGAGGTTATGTATACACTCAATTTTCTTCGGTGTTTTTCGTTTGGCATGTGTTCCCCCTGGGTGTCGTAAGAAAGGCTGCTCGTAATTCTTCTTTGTACTTAAGAACCTGTCTAGTCCATGTCTCTCCCAACAAGCCGATTTGGCACTAGTGTCCAGAAAGAAAAACTTTTTTTTTCCTCTTCCTTAATTCGAGGCTGCGGTATTAAAGCTCTATGAGATAAAGAATTCTAAATATATATACGGCAGCCGGGCAGTGATGGGGTACTGTATCATAAATTTCATCTTCGGTGGAGGAAGATGGTTAAAGTGATAAAGACAGAGAGAGGAATGCTTTTCTTTGTGGGCGTTCTGCTTTTCCTCAAATGTTAATGAATAGTTGAGAGACGATCGAAGGATGACCTCAAATTTATACCCTTTCTCCAAGTCCTGTAAAATAGAAACAGAAATGCTGCCGATAAATATAAAAATAAACTGCTGATTCAGTTTTGGGTCTTGTTTTTTTTTTCTTCTTTCCAGGGCCGGATTAAGGTTTTCAGCGCCCTCAGGCACAGACAAATTTAGCGCCCCTATGACTGCTGGGGGGCGGCAGCTACCCCCGACCGCCGGAGGCGAAATATTTTAAAATGTAATTTAAATTTGGTGCATTTTCAAGCACGCTGCCTCAAAAATTTGGTTTATACGTGTTTGCATACTGGATGAAATTTGTAAGTAAAATTTGGTGCATTTTGAAATACGAATGACTCGAAGAATATTTGATTACGGATCGAAAAATGTTTGAAAATGTAAAATTTGGTGCACTACGAGTACAAGCAACTGATTCCAATAATTTGGTCTATGGATCAAGCAGTTTGGTCAAAAAAATTTTGAAATGTATTTCAAATGGTGCATTTTCAACCTCGCTTGGGAAACACGCACACAATTTTTGTATTATAAATCCGGCAGTTTTTGGCGAGGAAATTGTTTAAATTCAACCCTTTGGTTCCAGTGCTCTCCATTAATTATTACGTCTGTATTATAGGCGCGCCGCAGGCGCGAAATTTTAATGTTTAAATTAGAATTACATATTTTAGGGCCAAATTTTTCCAGAAACGATTTTTTATTTTTTCAAGAACTTTAGATCCCAAAAACATAAAATTACATAAAAACTGCGCCCTGAGGCCTTGCGCCTGAGGCACGTGCCTCATGTGCCTCGTTGTTAATCTGGATCTGCTTCTTTCTTACTTTTTTTTTACAGTAACTGTTATCGTTCTATCGATGGGGAAAAAAGAAATGTTCGTCTCTTTAACGGAGATTAAACGGGAATCGAACCGTTTCCATGTTGTTAAGGCTAATTGATTAATCCGTTTTCAAGAAAGAAGCCTTTCTTGAAATACTTCTTGTTCAACTATTTGTACAGGTTTCTTGTTAAGCCACAATCGTGAAGAACAGAATCAGCGGTTTTTGGAATACTCAATTTCAGAAAGAATAGGGCCTCTGTAAAAACTGTTCGAACCTGCTGTAGTAATGTTGCACGGAGGGCCAGAGGAGAGTAAACATCAGAGTTTGCTGAAGTTTTTTTTTCTAGATATTGCGATTATTTGTCACAGGGTTGATACTCCGTAAATCGTCGAAATGGTTACCAATAGCTCCTGTGACCAACAGTCGCTAAATCTCTTTGTTCAAAAACAAAATACAGAGTATCTCCAGTTCCATCTTCGCAATTAGTAAAAAAAAACAAGAACATCAGTGTGCTTGAATGATAAACTTGACGCATCGAACTCAGCACGAACGTCGACTATCATTTTACGTTTTCACCATAACGTTTTTACTAAAACATTGTGCGAATATTACTATATATATCTTTCATTTCCGTTTTGAATTTCGAAGTGATTACATGCGTACCTACCTTGTTGAAATTGATCGAGAAAATATTCCACCTTTTATAAAAACCTGAGTTTTGATGCATTGCAATGCAATAAACTGTTAGGAGTTATGAATAGGATTTACAATACAAAGTGGATTTTGAGATATTAACTCGATGCCTTTTATGGGATCTATTTTGATAAATGATACCTTTAAAACATATTGCCGGCAATGACAATACATCAAAATGGGGAAGTGTTGGGAATTGCAGATTGATCACGTGTTCGGTTGTGGCGGGAATTCGTGTAAGAGAATTGGAAGCAGCAGCAAGCAGGGTTTCGTGCTAGTTTCCAGACCAGCAAAAAAAATGCAACAATGTCAAATTAAGAGGGAGGGGTGACTTTTGCGGGGGTGAGGGGGAGGGGGTGTTCGGATAATATTGATCCAAAACCAGCGCAAGAACAGTAGATAAATAATTAACAATCTTATAGTGATTACTAATGGATGACTATGCTGCTGCAGAGCTGCTATTACCGTAACTGATGTGTTGCCTCGATTATTATATGGGCTGCCTGTGTAATTTTATATGAAAAGGTTCCCGGTAACTCCTCGCTGACTTTGCATAAAATAGAGCTGAAACATAATATAGACAACCAGATTTTCAGATTAAAAGTATACGGATAACTCCTGATGTACGGTATTACGAGGTATATTAAAGTACACAAGTTATGTTGTGTATACACATAGACTGGAGAGCCTTGAAGGCCCATTTAGAACTAACAAAACACAGTTTTTAACTGCGAATAAATTCATACTCTCTCTTTTGAATGCGTTATAACTTTACTTTTATTTTAGCGAGTTCGTCTGTTTTGGTTAGCAGACGAGTTTATTTTAACACCATAAAATAATGAACGCAGAACTCTGTAATGCATTTTTAAAATTTCAATCGTAGGAACTGCAAATAAAGTTTTATTCGTGCGAACTGTGGAATACAAGGCTATACCTGCACTTCAGTATGAAAGTATTAACCCGTACCGCCGGTATAAGATTCGAAATTAAATCTATTTGAAAGAGAATGCTGAGAGAGGGGGAACAAACATTCCATATTATAAACGTAGATGAATCATCACAGTAACAATTCGGATTATGAAAATGGAAATAACGTTTTCCCTTTTATCTTTTCCCATTATATGTTAAATATATATTATGGTAATTGCATTGTAATATTGCCTTTAAACCTGAATGCAAATCAACGGCATCAGCATTAACTATATGCATTCAAACAATGCACCCCCCCCCCTTCCAAACAATAAGTTATAACATTATTCCTGCTAATTTCACACAAGACTGGAGCAGCACAAACATGGGTTTGCTCGAAACCGTACACGAGATAGACAAATCGGTAATATCCTTTAGATTACTTTGAGAAACTGTTTACTCTGGGAAAACAACGAAAATACGAAAAGGAGATTTGAAAAGCTAATAGCAAACTGGATGAAAGGGCATAAAACCCCTTTCCCCGTCTTTTAGGATTTGCATAAAATTACCTTTCTTTAAGACGATTGCATGTTGTACGTGCCATCGGTACCGGATATTAGTCGAAAGTACACACAGCATCGCATAGCTTCGGATTTTCTAACCCTCTTGAAAATCTTTGTTTTCGCTCCCCCTTCTGGAAAATGCAGATTTCCGTTTTGGCTCGAAGATATTTTATGATTGAATGAATATCCTTTATAAAGACAGAATATATTTAAAGGCTTTAAGTCAGCCGATTTTCTTGCTTTGCATAAATAGAGGAATAATAATGCGAAGTATTACTGCAGGATGAGAGTCTGATGCTAATAATGTAAGTCATTCTACTTTATCCTTTTGTGTAACCGTGTGATGTTTATAAGCGTATATTCTTTTCTCTTCTGGGATTTGAACCGATATCCTCCTACTCCCTACCTCTGGCCATGATACTTCGTACTGTATTGTATAGTTGTCTCCATTATTTTTTTCTTTTATATTGAAGAATTTATTCTCAGGAGCAGAGGTCAATATTGAATTTTACGGGAGAACGGGCTAATACCGTCTTCAGACCTCGAAACCCGGATCGGTTCCTCTGGATTGTTCTGGGACACACACGTGTCAAGTGACAATGATGGGTTATAAAAATTCCCCCAAAAATTACCGTGAATTTCTCACTGAAACATTTCGCCCTATACTTTATAATTAAATCCTAAAAATATTTACAAGTCTAATAACACCATTTCCCCACGCATTGATAATATTATCTACGCAACTTATGTAAGGCCTTAATAAATTCACCCGACCCCCCCCCCCCCCCGTTTCCTGTCGCCTTTGATTGAGCTTGTAACTTCATTACTGCTGTATTCATATACAATCAACATTATTTACCCCCTTGAACATAAACCTTTAGTTATCAAAAGATTTTACGCCCAAAAATGAATTTTAAAAAATCATCCGATTGGAAAAAGGGGGGAGAGTCGACAAAAAATGATATGAGAATGAGAGGGATACACACACCCCCATCCCTTCCCCGATGATGTGCCGTGTACCCACCTTTCGGCAGTCTTTATTTCGGTACTTTGCCCAACCTCCTCCGCCGCTACGAAGGCGTCGTAGCGTGTAAAAACGTGCTTTTTTTTCGAATATATTTTAGAGTCCGCGTCAGCTATTGAAGCATACACAAAACGTTATGCAAATTAAGACGTCCCTCTCTCTACTCGACACGTGATGCTGTGCGTGTGTGTGTTGGGAGACGCTCTACTGCTCGTGTATTTGATATTTCGAGAGGATAAGGAGGGTAGTTTGCGATTTTTTTTTACCGTATTCCCTTTGCAAGCTTATATAATGTTTGCCTAATTATATCGAATTATGTATAGAAAATTGCGTAAATTGGATCTATATTTAACACCTAGAAACTATTCTCCAATGTCCACGCATCAACCCAGAATTAAAATGTCTCCTATCCGTTCAATTTACATCGGGAAAAAATGGCGATTTAATAGGGACCAAATTAACACGGATTTACAAGAGTGAGATGCTTCCGATCAAGTTGTATCTAGGGTATAAAACCTACGATAGATGTCGCTACATTAATATCAAATCCACATCCTCAGCAATTTGAGTACTGTTCCTGAATCGAGAAAACGACTCTGAATGAGTAACTGACGTACGATGAGTCCCTCTGTTGACAGAAAACGTAACTAATTTAAGATGAATGGACAATAATATGAGATGGAATAGATCAGGGTCATAAGATCATGATATATATTGATCATCAAGCACAAGTCGCGCCTCCGAGTGTCGCAGTTGTTGAAGTAATCCGTACATTTTTAATGGCATTTCTCAGTTGCGACCATGGTAAGCTTATATGAGGCAGTCGTATAGGATCAAATCTTTTTCATATAGTAAAATCCGCTTATTTTCCGTCGAGAGAGAAGTATCATGTGTTTGTGAGATCCATCGCTCCAACTTTATTATGCGTGGACCGGTTTCTCGACAGGATTTTTCAAAATTGAATTTCTGTACATGGTTTATATCAGTTTGTGCGCTTTATCGTTCTGATGGTGTATCAAATTTCGTAAATAATTTAGGATGCTCGCAAAGTAATCCGCCAAAGTAAAAAGAGAATATTTTTGTCGTGCAGTGAAACAATTACACATTGATCAAAACAAAACTGATATTCGATAGAAATTGCCGATCTCCATTAGAATAAATTGCAAGAGAAGGCGGGATTCAATACGTCGAGTATTACATAATAAAAGAGTATATGGGCTTTTGTGTTTTAGTATGCCCGCCAGCACGAATTATTTACGATTATGGTCCGTGCTCTCAGAACAGGAATGTCGCATCTCCTTTTGTATAAAAGTTGTCGGAAAAGTATTAATCATTTACGGAGCCTCGAGTATCAGACGAAACACGAATATTAAGAGACGAAAAATATTAATAATTTAGTATTTACATTTTAAAAATGGATGTGTTTATTATTGATTCTTGTTTTTCTCATTTTTATTATTTTTTCAGAAATTCGATTCAATGGTAAAACTATAATAATATGGATTTCTGCAAAACACCTGTTTCGTATAATACATTGCGGAGCCACGATTGTTCGCTTTTCCTTGGAATTTCAACGGAACTCATTGATTCGACTATTTACAATAAATTACAATTCAATTGGCTAATACCGTATAAAATTTTAGAAGATTTCGTGCCATCCGCAGAGGAGAGAATGTTCGCACAAGTCGTGTTCGAATTACGAACCAAAATAAAAGGAGAGTTAAAGACACTGTTCCTTTAATTCCTCTCTTGTAATTAGCATCATAAGTTAGACACGTTTCAGCGAAAGGTATGGCTATGGCATGTTTACTGGGAATGGACCCTAGATCCTCTAGGATACCATCCCCTGGAATCACAGAAAATGGGGAATTAATTATATCAAATTAAGCAATATTTCTTTATATAAAAAATGATTGAAACCACGGCCAATTAACTAAGAATAAAGAACCCTAATATTAGGTTTCAGTCGGAGAGGGAGTTTGAGCCAGCTCAAGTGCACCACTTACGTCATAATGCTTGATGAAGCATGCAAGGGGGAGGATAGGTGTTCGAAAAGAGAAAAGGGATTAAAGGGGGGAGACACAGATGATGCATGAAAGAAGGTAAAAACCAACGCTGAATTTGTCGTCATGGTTACGGATTGGGAGGAGTGTCTCTCCGAATTCGCTAGGCATTAAATTGATGATGTTTCAAAAATAATTAATATCTAGATGTTCATCAGCGAATCTAGTTGCGTCGCCATAATGACAGACGCTCAGAAAGATTCCCCCTTCTCTTCTTCCTGTCGTCGCATTCAATCCCCCCCTCCCTAATGCTGTCACCTGGTCTCCCCCCCCCCCTCCACCAATATCCAACCCGTCCATTGGTTCGGAAGATCAATAATGGCTGTTGAAGCCATTAGTCCGACAAGAGCGTCCTAAAACACCGCGCTCGCTTCTTCTTCTTCTTTCCACCTAGTATATTATATAGACCTTCTCCTTCTCTTCCGTTCTGCTTCGGCCACCCACTACTCGCATCCTGATTGACCCCCGCAGATTCTCTCCACTACACGTGGTCATGGAGAAGATACTCCAACGTCACGACCTTCCTTTCGTATATATGTTACGTGTTCTCGAATGCTCAAGCTGGGTTTGTATTAGAACCCCAGCACGTATATCGATTGCCCAACGTGTGCAATATACTCGTGCCGAAAATTTTGAGAACACTCGTTTATCTTACGTAGCCTATAGGGTATGTGTTTTCTTCGTTTATAACACGAGCTTATACGGGGATAAAGATTTGAAGTGGGGTTGATTTTCAGCCGTTATTCGACCTCAATACACCATATGAAAGTTTGTGTCTATTTCGTGGTATAGGTGTAGACCGGGGGTTCTCAACTCGTCCTATATGCCGGGCCAAATCCGGGTTTTCTTAAAGCTTGTCGGGCCGCACACGGTATA
>JAQFYH010000008.1:0-27250 GCA_034694405.1 Scolopendrellopsis subnuda
AATTTTGTTTCCTCCCTCTGGCGACACATTAATGGATTAATTTTGACATTATTATGGGCATGATTGTTACTGGCAACCTTGTTATGCTTAAATAACCAGAATAGCGCCCCTGACCTTCACAGCAGTTGGAGGACACAATCATGTAACTTGGTATCTGTAATTTTGTCGAATGGGCCAGCATGAACATTGGAAATCAGATATCCCACACACACACAAAAAAGCCCCTCCTGTTGACGTTCCGTTTTGGAAGGTTTACACATCCGACCACTGTACACTTGTGCCAAAGCCCCTATTAGCAAAATTTCTTCTCCTACATCCAGTGCTGCTGCTGTGGTAAAACAAATATTTGTTTTCCCGATTGTCTTTCCTTCTGGCTGCTGCTGGGCGGGGGGAACAAAAATCTCAATTCCTACTGTCGTCCATTATATTCAACAACAAAAGTCTGCGAATGTAAATATTAGGATTTATATCCAAGCATTCACCTATTTGCTCGAATAAAAAGGGAAATCTAATAATGTGTAATGGTTTATACAGCTTTTACGCGGATAATAGTATCACAAATACGATTCGTTAGGTAAATTGGTTTACCTTTTTTTTTGGCTGTCATTTTTACGTCACAAAACTTATTACGCGCTTGAGTACTAACGTCACATCTGTCAAACTAAGGTTGGTTTGCACTAAAGTTGATTAAAGTAACCGGAGGTTAACTACGGACGCTTAACCAATCCGTGATCAAGCTGAAGTTTCGTTAGATAATAAAACTGTTTTTTTTTTGGCTGTCATTTTTACGTCACAAAAATGCTCATTACGTGCTTGGGTGCAGCGACTACTAACGTCACATCTGTCACTGTCAAACTAACGTTGGTTTGCACCAGTCGGTTAAAGTAACCGTAAGAGCTTAACCAATCCGTGAGCAAGCTGAACGACAGCGGTTAACTGGAATTGGTTCAACTCCCGTAGTTAATCTTCGGTTACTTTAACCGACTTTGGATCAATCCAGCATAACAAAATAATAATATTTTCGATTTTAAAGCTTTGTTTACGGTAATAAATTCTTTTTTTTTCTTCAAAATTTCCTAAAAAAGTTTTCAGACAATAATTTAACTTTTCCTCCCTATGATTATCACTCCCCTTCTTTTCCTTCGCATTCTCTGATTACACACATCACCTACAACAACCCAGCGGTTATAAAACGCAGTTTTTTTTTGTAACTCTAGTTTTTGCAATATACCTCTCTCTTTTTTTCTCATTATAAATTCTTGTCTTGCTCAGGTTTCAGCATCATTTCATCTTTCTGGCAGAGTTATCAAAACACCTTCTGGGTCAATATTTGGCAGCTAGTTTCTTATGGTTATAGTGCATAGAGTGCCCGTTATACTGTACAACCATATCTTCGTTATGTATTAAAATAGGAAACCTAGAGTTTATAAAGAAATTATGATCGACCGTTCAGTCAGAGCCGAGCTACAAGGGCTAGGAGTAACTTTAAAAAGGATGTTTTTATAGGAAAAAGAGAGTACACGTTAAAACGGTCTGCAATTTGATCAATATTTCTGATCTTTTGAGGCTATTTCTACATCCATGTCACCTAATCCTGGTGCCCTAAGCTAGGTGGTCTTACAAACTTGTTCAGAGTATAGGGATGAGAACTAAGTCCTCTAGCAGGGACAGTCACTTCAGCACAGAACTGTTCTAGACTTCTATGTGATTTTGGCGGGGTTTGAACCGCTATCTTGAGATTACAAGATTACTGGTGTAAACCCTATAGCTACAGATGTTTAGGCGTCATGCGACCTCCCAATTTGAAACGGCCCTATATTATGTTGAACAGTTTGTACACAACACTTTTTTTTAGCTGATATACCGCACAACACAATGAAGTTGTTGTTATATTCATGAATAATGTAGGTTTAAAAAGAAGAAGTTAGTGTTCAGGTTTTGGCGTTTTGCTAATACTGCAACAGCATCCAGATCATGTTTACAAAACTAAAGGGAGAGGCATTATGTAGAGAATGAGGGCAAAAGGTTTCTAGAAGCTTTTGAAAAAGAATAGGGAAAAAATTTCTCTTTCAGTTCCCTCAACACAAGACACCAATTGCATTTTTTTCCTATATGACTCTTGCATTCATTGTTCGCAGAAGATATAACTTACGTTGCATAGAAGTACTTGGGCCAAAATGGGTCTCCCCCGTCTCTTCCGTGGTAGCATGTGTGTGTCATGATGAAAACTTGGCTGCAGGGTTGCTGTTCTACTCAGATGCAGAAAAAAAATGTACTATCATAAGAACATTTTCTCTATTTGTAACCCACATACTCACCAAAATGTACGAGATCGCTCGTTTTCTATGGATCGCCTAGAGAATAGTATATACTTCATACTGTTTACAAATGCATTGTTTATATTTCAACGCTTTCTTGTTATCACCAGGCCTGCTGAGTTTATGCGCAAAGGGATAATGCACTGCTCTATACAATGCAGATACGACCCTTTCAAGAGCTCTGGTTTTCTCGGATATACCCGTAGTCCTTAGTTGTATAACATCAGATTCGCATTTTCAAATAATCGCAAAAGGTCAGCCTTGGCTGGGTTCAACCCCGGCTTGACGATGTTCCATTGAACACATCAACCTTTTCGAATTCACTCTTTTCAGTAGTGTACAAAATGGCGTCTCAAGTTAGTATATTATTATTGGACGCTGTTCGAATTAACACGTCACACTTCCATTAATAAGTGATACCAAACGTGCAACGCCATCTTGCTCCAAAATAGGTGCAGAGATGTGCGCGGATTTTTCTGGTCTGGATAATTCTGTTTGGCAACCCTAAGACTTTTTTGATCAATATGCATACTTGCATAAAGTCCATTTTAAAAGAAAAAAAAATTTACCCTCCAAAAAATAGGGAGAGAGAGAATGAAGAAAATAGGGGTGCTGCCGTTTGCATATGGCCTTTCACACATGCATATAAAATACAAAACCGTCGTCGTCGCCCCCCTCGTAATGCGGCGGAACACCAGCTGGGCAGAAGAGACGGAACGTACGGAATTACCGATGCAAAAATATAAAGACACAGAAAAGGCCAAAAGGTGATTTAATATTAGTTTTCTGCTGCCAAGATAATACTCTACGGCTTCTATTTGCATGGCCCCGCTATTTCGGAATATCATATTTTGAACTGAAAAGGTTGTACGACGTAATATGTTCAACTGTATTGCATGAAGTCGAAAGCTATTTTGCATAAGTACAATACGAATAAAAATAACATTAAGCGCGAATAGAAAAGGTTCGTTCTTTAGGTTCCGCGGTTTCTTTCCCCCGCCGTTGCAATTATCATGACTGCAATAATATTTATACGAAAATAATTTTATCACGCGTTTAAAAACGGTGGACTCTTCTAAAAATAAATTGGAACCTTAATTTGAGGAGTGGAATATCCTTCCTGGCCTTCACTAAAGAACTCGTCACTAGTTTGAGGTGGTCACGGAGGATGGCGCATCCACCCTGTACCCTTCCTAACGGGCCTGAAGATGACGTACTTAGAAATCTTTGACATATTAACCCAGCATAAATTAAAGGTTCTGTCAACAGAAGGGGGTTCGTCCTATGACGAAATCTCTGAAATCAATACTCGTGATCGATGTTTCGTATCGATGCAGCGATATGGTCTGGTGTACATTCTCGCCCACTATTGAATATCGATATTCGATAATCGATTTGGATCTGTTGCGAGCACCTTTAAGAAAAGAAAACATTAATTCTAGTCATTTTCATATAGTGATTCATTGTATCTGATTTCATAAAATAACATCATAATTTCCCACAGAAAATGCCCTGGCGTGAGTTGAAGGGATTCATTCCATTCGCCTTTGCTCGAGCAGAACAAAAATAAAGTGGGTGCTGCTGCTCTGTTGGCACTAATCATCAATTGACAGTTCTGTACACATTAGTGGATTGACTTACACCGAGTATATGGACTAACAACGTCGTGTTGAAGAGTTCGAGGACTTATAAATCAACAAAACTGGGAGATGTTGAGCTGGGGGCACGAAGGAAACCGGAACCCAAGAGTTGAAACGTCACCTGTTTGGTTTGGAGGTCCAGTGTTGTCTCAGGACGGGAGAAAAAAGTTTGAGGATTACTTTTCCTCGTTTGTTTGTTCTCTGACTCGGAGAATTTGAGTCGTGGATGGGACATAAAAGCTTGACTACTAAATAAACAGCGATATATATTTTTGGATTCTTCTTCAATATTTACCGTCTAAAACTCCTTAGGAGGGGAAATGACAGCTTAATTTCATTCTTATCCCCCTCCCCTCGGGTATTTTTTTTTCTGACGTTTCGATCAAAATAACTTGAAGCAATAATTTGGCTCATTCTCGAAAGTTTATTCTCAATGATATGTTGGTCATTTTATTGTCAATTTAACTGAAATTACTACTTTTTATATTGTTTACTTTGATGTAGTTTTACAGCATTTAAAGACTCTACAATAGAAACTAATTTAACGATTCCTGTAAAATCCAATATACTTGTCTATCTTTATTTTAGTTGTAATCTTTTAAAAGAGAAAGTTCGATGAAAGAAAATGCACTTAAAGCCGGAATATTCCCCGTATTTACAACCGTAATATAAAATGTCAATTTATAAAAATGTTGGAGACAATTATTTTTCCATCTCGTCGTTGACTCTTTTCGGCGGAAAATAAAACCGCAGCATTAGTATCTCCCTCCGAAGCTTTTTTTCATTACATTTTGCTTTATAAACTTTGAAATTAATTAACATCCTGAACGAATTCCACTTCGGCGGAAGAGACGAAAAAGAAAATCATTTTCTCATACTCGTAATATGCATTATTCTGCTTCCCAATACAGAGAGAGAAAGTCGAAAGGTTTTCGAAGATGTAAGAGGACATTCCGCTATTGTATAACAGCAGCAGAAGCTCTATAAGAATTACCAATTTTCTTCTCTTCGTTCAGTGCCGTGCGGAGTTGGGGGCATTTTCAGGGGGAAAATCCATTCTAAACTTTCGCTGACGAAATCCTTTGAAGATACACCAGCATCCAATCAAATTACTCCGATGGGGACAGCCTTCCCGAATAGCAAGAACAGTTGATAAATATCTATAACCCCAAAATTACATAAGAATGCGTATTAAAATAAGTTTACCTTGTCATAACGCCGGTGTTTTTATTTATACTCCATCCAATAACATTGCTCCGTTAAGACCAGTCAGTCTCCTCCGATTGAGACAGCCTGCCCGTCCCAAAGTAGCTACTTTGGGACGGGCAGGCTGTCCCAACATATCTGTAATGTATCTCATACAAAAGAAAGTTATATGAAATAGGTTTACATTGGTATAACGCCGATGAATTCATCGTTTTGATGGAGGGGGAGAGGTTGTCGCCCTCTCCGTTCGGCCCTGCGTGCGTTCTTCTTCTTATTATATTCAGATGCATTTACATTTTGCGTTCAAACTAAAAGGTTAGTTGTCAAGTTTTGAAGACACATAAGCGTAATTGAAGGAAATGAAGTACACGCATGGAAACATATGGGCCTAATTACTTGTTTTCTGGAGATTTTTATGTATGGGCTGTTTACAGGGAATTCTTATAGTAGGCTTTTTTCTAAATGTTTGGAGTGATGGGTGGTCGAAATTTGTAAAATTAAATGGAGTCAAATGCTGCAGCCTCTTCGTTAAAGTCGTTTTTATTATAATGAATGGACTTTTAACCGATCCATGATGAATTCCTGAGATCAATAATGTAGGTTAAAGATGAATATTTACGACTTCAACTTTGATTTTACCATTGATAGTAAGTTTTTTTTATTTAAATCGAATTCTGTAAACTTCTGGAATCTTAAAAAAATATGACGTCACAGATTCTTTATATCAGCTATAAGTTCTATCGAACAGTCACAATGAACCTAACCGATCAAACTTATATGTTTTTTTTAAGTTTTTATTTCAAATTCATTAAACCGCGTAAATCGGATACGATCCTTATGTTTTATATAGAATAATTATTCGAGAAAAGCTACCGTAACATAAATATATAATTCTTCTTACGTTGAAAAGTTTAACGTAGGTGGTCTCGTGTTTATCTATGCATTTAACGTTTTGAGGATTTTTCTTTTACGGTAAGAAACATTAGAACAAGCTCGTACTAAGAAAATATAGCTCGTCGAGTGGCTCTGAGTCGAAGAGACCAGCAGTAAAAAAAAAATCTCAAGAGTGAGAGCGAGAGAGAGAGACGGAGTTGGAAGGGGCGGGGTATGAGATCAGCTGGAGACGGCTCTTACCCCCCACACATTGTAATTAATGTCCAGGCATTTAACGTGAATTGTTTCAAATCGCTGTGTTTGTTGAAGGCTTGGGAAACCCTCAGCACACACCTCTAAATTTTTACGCATTCCTGCCTTTTTGAGAACTCGCTTCGAAGGACTTTTGCGTGCCATACAGAACCCACTTATCCCGACCGCTCTATAAAAGGGTTATACCCACGGCGACTACGAGTTTATTACTCGAGTCTAATTTGAATAGTAGATCCAGTTTACTGTCACAGTCGATCAGAATCATTCTGGGCATCAGAAGTAAAAAATCCCCATCTTTTCTCCGTGCGTGACAGATACCCCAACACGGTTGCGTTGTGATACGTACATGCAAACACGTATATTTTTTCCCATTCTATACCGTGGTTGCGCACGCACCGGACCTCTGCTTGTCTGGATTTATCAACATCCAGAATTTGGGAAGAGACAACTACTGTGACCTAAGGCGCTTCCCATTGGAACGGTGGAGGAAATTGCATTTTAGCCATCGCACAGTGATTGGAACCAGCAGTTCTAGAACTACGGGAAAGTTGTTTCGCAGATTACGTTGAAAGATAAAATTTCATGTTTTTTAACTAGAAATGTTTTCCAGATTTTGTATATATCGTAGAAAGAGTAATCGATAATGAATACGAAATTACGATTCTTTTTCCCCGGGTTTGTTCGCAGCTTCCGACGTTATTTAGTAGGAAATTGTAATCTTTTTCGCAAGGTATTTTCTACGTAATCCGATTATAAATATTATTAACTAGAACAGACTGGAATTCTGGGATGCAGCTATTGTTCCATATATAGTCATATCGAAGATGTAAAAATACAGTGTTCTTTACATCTAGTTTTCTACAAAAATAAGCATTTTAACTGATTATTTCGAGTAATGGAATTAAAAATGTGGATTCGGAATATGAAATTTTATAAATCTTTTCATGACCCCGAGCAGTAATGAAGAATACGAACAATAGCTATGGAAAACTAATGAATTTATCTGCAATCCCACACACACAGCCCAAGAAAAACTACAAAAATGTTCGTAAATACAAATTACGCTATAGACTGCTTTAAACGAGCTGAAATAACAGGGGAAACCGCGTATATCCTATAAGGAAACATGAAATTATTGCTTTTGCTGCACATAAGTACAATGTAGTCTCGTAACTGGGGCTCAACATTTTTATATCTTCTCGGTAAACTTCTAGGTGAAACTGTAATCGCAGAGAAAGAACTTTGTCCCCATGATTACACCTACTTTCCTTTGAAACCTCTAGTTTTGTATCTTTTTTTTTCTATTTTCTTCTTCTTTTTTTTTTTTTCTATATTATATACCGTACATAATTCAGGATAATATGTATACAAGATAGTCGCGGGTATGTATTTATAAGTGAAGATATTATATTTTTATTCTAAAGTGGTGTCGATCCCCGGCAATCTTAAAGTCCATGAGCTTAGAAAAACAAAGAGGATGCAAAACACGCTTTAAATTATTTCTGCCCCATCCCGCGACCGGAAAAACAAGTATTGTAAATCTAGCAATATGCTTAATAAGTTGTGGACAGCAGTGTTACAGGACTAGGGAATTGGCCCTATTGATTAGTATCAAAGAAATAGTTCCCTCTCTCAAAACTCTGTCCGCCACTATTGGGAATGCGTGTTGACGTCATCACTGCACAATCCTGCAAACACTGTGGGAAATTACAAGGAATTTGTTCTATCTTACATACGGTACATCCTTTCTACTAATGAAAATGCATCCAATTTGGAACCTACGGATATATCGCGAGTAGAAATTCCTATAACTTGCACATCATTCTCTTATGGAAATCTTCGTTTGACGAGTATATACCTTTACTTTCTGCGGGTTTCTGCCCCATCCAAGGTCGTCAGAGAAATAAACTTTATAGTTAAACGACTATATGAAAATATATTACACCGAAATCTCTTTTATACCGCGAGTGCAGCGCGAAGCCGAGTGGCCTTTAAAATAGTTTGTTTAAGTTTTGTGGTGCCTTAAATGTTTTCCATTCTCGTTTACGTTCGACTGGGGATACTTCGTCGTAATCCCCCCGCCCGTTACAACAATAGAAAAGAGAAAGTCCAAAAGTACCAACTAATCAAGAAACGCAGTAGCTCTTGCGAGATAGAGAGCTATTCCATATATAAACCAACTTTACAGTCTATCGGTTGGAAAAATAATGGCAGCATTTACGCTCTGCAAAGTGCCCTATCGTTAGATTCGCATTATAGGCTAAAATTGGATACACAAACCCTTATATACGTTCAGCGCTGGCTGTCTTTCTTGATTACATCCTACAGTCTGTTAACAATTACAAGGCAGCCATGCACTTAACACAGTTTTACTCGTCTCGAATACATCGATCTCCAAATCAATTGCAGGTTCTATTAGAAAGCTAAATAAATATACGCTCCAACTTAATTTGAACAGTTTCTGTTTGTGCTAAAGTAGTACGTCGTAAGACGTTTTACAAGAAAAAGTAACTTTGTAAGTGAAACAAAAAGCTTTTACATTTTGCATAATACAGAGCATTTATATTTTAGTCGTTATAAGGAGGTGACTTAATGTGTAAGCAGTATCTACAGTTCCTCCCAATAGCATCAAATTATTTTCTTCCATCACAAGGTTCGTTGGTGACGTATCAAATACTGCAGTTTCAAGGTACAAGAGTCAGGATTTGAACTTGCGATATTTATTTAGAAATCCAAGGGAGACAACTATTTAAATGTATCATATAGAAACAGATGGTTCCAATTTTCTGTTATATAACCTGCGCATTGTTGCGATGCCGCTCGGACCCAAAAAGAATGCGCAATATATTATTCAACAGACGTTCAAAAAAAGAAGAATGGCAATTTTATTACAGACCATTAGATTCGCATTGAAAAAAAAAAACAGCGGGTCCTATAAAACCGCAAACAAAAAATTTAATCTAAGTAAACAGCAAACCTCCCATCGAGCGAGTTCACAGTTAATAAATTCCGGAAATTATTTCGGTGACGGATTTTATTATATTTTATATATTTGGCGATTCCCTCCTGGGCGATATATCACACTCTCCTGAGATTAGAGGTGTGGGATGGTGGGGAGATTCTGCACTGCGGAATAATACAGAGCAACTCACACCTGGGGTTATTACATCTTCCCCCCACTGTTCATTGTATTTATTATATTTGTTAGTCCGGATTTTAATAATGTTCCATACTGTTCTTATGCTGGATGGTGGAAAAAGAGGAAATTATTCTAAAAATTTCATTGAAAACTCCAGGACTTCCAGAAGCAGAGGAGGGGAGGAGCTTGGTTCCACCAATTTTGCAGACGGCTATATTTCCTTTGGAGCCAAGGGACCAGAAGTCCAAAGAGAGACCCAAATTGATTCTGAAGCCCAAATAGAATCTTCCAATGATATACAAACAGGATCTTACAAAGGTACAAAGAGATCTGCCAAACTTTGAAGAGAATCTTACAAAGGTCCAAATAGGATCTTCCAAAGGAACAAAGTTTCAAGAAAACCTTCTATGGCCTACAGTCTCTAAACTCTAAAGAGAATTCTCCAACAAGACTTTTCCAAGGGTTCTAAAGAATCTACCAATGGACCAAAGAGGATCATTGGTCGCCATGTTTTCTATTGGTCGAAAAAGCGACAGCCAGTTTTATTTTACTGCTGCGTTGCTAACGATCCTCTCGTTTTTCTTTATTGAATAAAATCAGTGGAGTCTTGGTTTCTGGCCAGTTGGTCCAGATCACATCTCTGTTACAAAGAACTTTCGAACTGCAGATTCGGTATAAACTTTTTATTCCTGGAAAGATAATTTCCAGAAACAAACGACTACGTAACTAAAGTTTTATAAAGAGTCATTAATTATTGAAGGAAGAAAAATACATTTTTCATAACTTCAGATAACGCATTATATTCTCCTCGATCGCGTTATGATTCAGCACATGATGCACCTCATCTGCCGCACGACGACCAGAGAGAATTGGAATGTAGGTGTCTCTGTGTTCGTTGTTTAATTTTATATGCAGAGAAAATGAAAGCATTTTCAGTGAGTGTGACGAATCGAGCAGGCAGCAGCCTCATGTAGTAGAAGACGCAGAATATGAGCTTTCGGGGTTCATCCCAGCGGGATATGATGTTCAATTAGTGTTTGCATAGGAGAGAGACAAGGGGAAGAGAGAGAGTCAGGTACAAAATAAATCGCTATTGGTGTATTACATAACGATGATAACGGTGTAACAAAAATATTTTATTTCTCGTCAGAAAAATAAAAATAATTGCTCTTTCGATCATATTCTCTGCGCATTCGGAATGATAAATTGCACGCATCGATTAGTGTTTTTGGTTCGAGGGAGTTTGTTTTTATTTCAATAACAAAATTGCTGGTTTTACACCGAGATAATGTCTCTTAACAAAACAATATTTTCTTGTTTATACATATGCAAACAGTAAGTAGTAAATGTCAATAATCGAATGTTATTTAGATAAAATTATATGGTTATTTCTTTGAAATAATATTGTCGCAGCTGTTGTAGATCGTAAAATATTCAGTTAGTAAAAAGGTGTTCGACCGCCAATATATAACCAAATACATCGAAGACCTTTAATGGCCACGTCACACGCATTTTATTTCCCCCTTTAATCGCATTGGCTGTTTTATTAGCAGAAAAATATATTGCGGGAGGAAATCATAAACCTATCATTTGCTTCCGCTAAACTCGTACGAAATTTGTAGCACGACTCGGCTCTTTTTTCTTCCAAAGCATGAAAAATGTATTTACGCGTGCAACCCCGAGTAATAATCTATCGCATTACAGAGTATATAACGGTGAAACAAATATCTATTACAGAGGAGGCAAAACTAGGGTAATTTCATTCGTACCTGTTACTTTTTGGTGTGTGGGAAAGGATGGATAACCGTGTTATTCTAGGTTCGATATCGTTCAATTTATCGTTTATTTATTAAGCATTCTTCTTCCCATCAGAGTGTCTTATAAATTATTATAAGATGTGTGTACACCGAAAGATTACGATAAAAATAGTTTAATGTACGTAACAATCACGCTTCGCATGCCCTCGACGCCAGTTTATCATAGTATCGTTTTGAAAACCCCGTGAGATTCCTTAAACTCTTGTATACAAGAGTGTTATGCAGATAAGGAAAGAATAGAGTTGTATTATGCTCTAAATATCTCCTATTTTGACAGCATCTCCGTTAACTGTAAAAATTTGCGTTGGCCCATATCAGCAGGTTTTGATTTTTCTTCTGTTGTTGGAACATTCTTTTCTGAAAAAGGGTTCAGAAAAAAACAATGTAAGTTGATAAACTAGTGAGTCAGCACAAGAATAGAAATAAGTTTAAGGTGTTAAAAGAGAGAATGGGATGAATGATAGGTGCCAAGAGATAAGAACCCCAAAGAAAATGGAGGAGTTAAATAAAATAGCTGAGAAGGTACAATAACCCCTGTTTAGATGGGGTTGTATATCCGTATTAAAACACATTTAAGACCTAATATCATGTATTGTAATTATATCCAGTTATCCACCATATTGTACGGGTAATTACTGTGGAATACAAAAAACACCCATTCTACAATCGTGACAAAGCACCATCGTGGGGATTTTTTTTCTCGACTTTTACAACTAGTTAGTCATACGGTATCGAATACCGTAAATATAGGTCAAAATATACATCAGTATTTCCTGTAATTTTATACCCTGCAAAGCAATTTACAAAAAAAAATATATAAAGTTTATGACTTGCAGCGTTTTATCCGAGAATATATTTTCGAGATTATAATCTATCTATTTCCACTGGTTATTGCTGGGGAATATTTTGACTGCTCTATTATGTATTCATAGCAACCCATTTCCCAGTCCAGCTATTTTCTGGAAGATTAATATCATATCGGAAGACTGAAAATCCCCAAAGACATTAAGAATCAAACGTAGCGTGTCTGAACCTCTCGATAAAAGATGAGAAGATTTTTAAGTTGGATTTCGTCGTCTTTCAGCAACACCTGCGGCTCCAATATTTTTGTCAATCGACCAAGGATTTTATTTTGTAACAATAAACTAGGAACCACCTGTCCCCACTACCTTTCCTCTGGTTTGAAGATCATATGAGAGTCATAGAGTTCATAAATTACCGGTAATTTTTCAAAATTACCGTTACCGGGTAATTTACCCACCCGTAATTTACCGTAAATTACTGGTAATAATCGAAAATTAACGTTACCGGGTAATTTACCCAAGCGTAATTTACCACACGATAATTTACCGTATGAACTCTATATGAGACAAGGTCTATTCTCTAAATTTTAAAAATAATTTGCATCGTAATTCGAACTCTGGCCGCCACCTCTGTCGACAGTGATGGGCGCCCATAACCATGAACCTTTTAAAGTCAATGACTATCGAAAAAAGGGGGAAATATTGAAAATGACAAGTTGTTCACCACTCCTTTCTTTGCTGAGATAACAATATTTTTGTACCTTTTGTGTCAATATTATCAGAACATAAAATAAAACCTCCCGTTTTCTTTCAAGATACGATAAGACGAAAGTAATAAAAATCAGAATCTACTTTCCTCGTTTTGATATCAACATTCAGAGCAATTCCAAATACGGAACCAACATAGTTTAAATATTTATAACTCGGCAGTAATTTTCTCACGAAAGTATCTAGTTTAATGTCCATCTAATTAAAATATAAACCGTTTCTCTTCATAATTTAGTATAAAATGGCCAACTCGTGTGGACGACGTTATCCATATTCTGGATGTTTGTTTTCCCTATAATGGATCTGCATAATTTGCCATAAATTCATCGCAGCATTAATATGAATAATGTTTTGGGTCACAGAATTTTTAAAATGATTGTAAATCTTTTTTTTATTTTCTCTTTTACTAGAGTAATATTATTCTAACGATACGCATCCAGTAGTGCATTATAGACACATTAGTAAATTGTTAAATTATTCCTACAATACGCCGTCGGATTTCCCGGTGTTGGCTGCCGTTCAAATCCAATCGTACATAAATGAAAGGAGAGAAAAAAATTACATTTTTCCATGTTGAAAATAACAATGTTCACGATAAATGCCGCGAAAATGATGCGATTAATTTACGGAGTTGACAGAATATTTTTTTCCTTCGTAATTTCCTTAATTTAAAAAAAAATTATGCAAATTTGGATTTCAAACGGGAGAATTCGACTGGAAATACGGACGAAGTACGTTATAACATCGGGGTTTCGAGGCTGAGTGACTGAAGGGTTAAAACTTACGCTAGAAATCCAGGGGTGCTAGTGAGTTTAAACTTTATAATAAAGTCAACTTGTGATTGGCTGATGTTTTGGCAAATTGACTCCTCTGATTGAATTAAAAACTTTAAAATCAAGTTATCTTGATAATAAAGTTTCACTAGCATAAGGCCACTGTTCTCTTTCACAAGGAGTCTGTTTTCTAGTTCTGCTGACAGGTCATTGCACCACAAAACAAAGGGGAACTCCCAAAATGAAAAAAAAGTATCCTTTCTCTGTAACAATCTGCTGCTGTCTTGATGTCTTTATTTTTGTTTGAATGGTTCAATTGGGTAAAAAAAAAAGACAGGACGTCGTTCCTAAAAAAATAAACAGACTTTGGTTAACAGAAGAACAAACAGCCCCAAGAATAAACCCGCTGCGACCATATGCCAGTTGAAGTGACATCGATAGTTACGACTTTATTCAGTAGTCAAGATGATATCAATCGGGTGATCGGTCCCAGACAACCATTGTGCTGCTTCAGTAACAGTTACCCGTGTTTCTGTTCTCATAATACGTTTTTACGACGATGTATTCCTAAGAGTACCATGAGAGGTCCCATATCACGAGAGAGTCTGTCCCATATGCAGCAGATGGGATAAAAACGGTTTGATTTTCAGCAGCCTATGACCCTGTCTCTGAGCTACAAGTGCCACTTGAAAGTTTTTAGACCCTTCAGCTTTTAATCTCTAACTCCAAAAAGTTCTGTCTCTGATCTGGGGTCTCATTCCCTGATTGCTTGTCCTCTTTACATACCGTATTTACCGCAAGAGAGGGACCAGGGAAAATTTACGGCTCGTTTTAATGGCCAGGAGTTTTTTTCTGATGGTGATGCGGAGTCCCCCCACACACGCACCTCTTGACATTCTGCCGTTATATATGGACGCATTATATTTATTCAAGAAAATAAAATTCCCACCTCGAAAGTCTTGTAAAAAAAAATATATGCGGATACGATTTATTTTTCTGCCTCGTAAAGACGAAAACAACATTTTCGGTTAATTTCTGGCAAAAGCTCAAAACGTCACGACTTGATTAAATGTACTAATTACTCGGTAGAGGAGAGAAATCTAGCAAATGATGGCAGTAGTTTTGTAATCACACTTCTTTTTATTCAGCGAGCATGGAAAAAGATTTACGCGAATCTTAAATGCTTTTTTTCCCCTGCATTTTGTTGCATACGAAAAGGCAATAACATTAAAACGTACGACGGCGAGAAAAGCTCGCATGTACGTTACACCCAAATACGGTAATAGAAAAATAATCTAGAAATAAACGTTTTAGATTATTTTTTCGAGTCTAAGCATACGGCTTCCGTAAGTAGCTCGCTTTATAATTTATTAAAATAGGGAAGCTAACTCTCGGTATAGTAAGAGAAAAAAAAATCTTGTATACAGTCTTTTAAAAATCTACGCTAACAAATTGTAGCTTCTCTACACCATTATGGAGATACCGTTGTGTGTACTCTGAACGAAACCGGTGAAAAAACCAACAACAGTCAACAGATCCATGGAGTGTTTGAATCCTATAATTTAAAATTTAAATAAAGGCAAAGTTCACTCCAATATAACTGTAAGGTACGTGTGGTATCTCTCTCTCCCAATCAGCTCTAAGATATGAAGGATTACGGATGAAAAGTATAGAGAAACAAGCGGATTGCAAACAGCAAAAGGATGTTTTTTTTTCTTTGTTTGTTTGCAAACGAAAACCATACATCATTTTCGCAGTCAGGTTGTTTCTCTTTTCTCATCTTTTGCTTGTCTCCTTCCATTTCAAATGATCCGAGCAAATTGTCAAAACTTTATATCCAAATGCTTTCACGAATATCGTATGTGCGTATTCCCTACTTATCAATTCCGTACGAATAACGAGGCAGACGGTATTTAAAATATACCGTCTTGGCTGGGGTTGCCATATCTCCGATGATGAAGATTATGCTGCTGGTTGATGAATTACGGAAAGCTTCCTAAGATGTTCGCGGGTGATGCCTAATCCTCTCTCTTTTTAATGCGTGACTTGTGTTGTAATGGAAGAGGACAGAATGTTTGGAATGGACCGATTTCAAAAATCTTTATTGTTAACACTACTACGTTCACCGTTAGAATTCGTAATGTTTATTAATCAAAAATAAACAGCAAACATATGCAACGAGAAGCTGGCAATCTCGAAAATAAATTGAAAAGAACATAATTATATGCAACGAGAAGCTAAATTCACCAATGGAACTCCCAAAAATGAAGAGAAATGAATGCTTCACAGATATCCAAAAGAAAAGTAATCAAACAGCATGAATGTAAGTTACGTGCAATCAGATGCCGTATTTTGACTGTTGTAACGATATCAAACAAATAAAAAGCCGTCACACGGAGCATGTGCTCTTTGATCGAAGACTCAGTCGCACAAAATTGACTTTATCGTATTTTTACATCTGTATCAATTTCTAAGACGACCATTTTACACTAAGTTATATAATGTGTTCTGGCAAAAGCAGTTTTTTTTTCCTCTTCCAGAATTCAGATGCACGCAGAGTGATTGCGATGCTGGGGTTTCAAACTCATTTCGGTAATATACAAAGAGAGAGAGTTCCTCCGTTGGATGCTGCTAATATATCTTAAAATCTCATCTTGTCCAGAGGCAATTTTTCCGCTCACACCAGAACACAATAGACTTCGTTTTTTTACTCACTACTATTCTTGTTTACTCGCATTCATAACTAACTATACATCACTTCCCTGGGAAGAAAAATTACACAATAAGTTATTGCTCTCAATTATGTCTCTTGAGTTATGTTCTTTCCTTAATTAATAAGGAGCTAATGCTTTCATTTGTTGTGTGAAGTCTAACGTCTTCTAAGAGTAATATTATTCATCATGTCGAGGGGAGAGGAGAAGGTGCTTTTTTGCATCTATAATCCACCGACTTTGGAGTTATACAAATGCGCGAGTTACCCATGTTCCCTGGGCGCAAAAAAATATCCCTTACGAATAATGAACATAATTTAACTTGTGGTTTACGTGATGTATCGTTTGCAAACGACGTTAGATATTTATATGCACCATACGAATATCAAAAAACCAGTATTACGGCGATGAATATATGAGACAACCTCATAGCTATTCGTTTTTTTGCTGAATGCCTAAACCGCATTCGTGGGGATTTGTAAATAAATGTTTTTTAGTTGTGAGAAAAACGTATTTTCTTATAATGATTATAATTCAGTTACATATTTAGTTATCTTTTGTTTTCTCGTTGACCTCCACAGTTGTTTAGGAGATCTAGGATATCCTTCTGTTCGTTTGATTTTAATGTTTTACTATTAACTTATATATGGTATAACCTGTTCATGTATTAATTTTGTTCTTTTTATTTTCTAGGTAAGTACCTCAATATTCCTGTCTATTTCTTACGCCAACAAGGTATGTTGATAAAACGAATCGAATTATACATCAATGAATGTAGGTGGTGTCTGGTGATAAAAACAATCTGTTCAATGGACCCTAACGTATATTATAAATCCAACACCAGTAGTAAAGGGAAAAAAAAACCCATCGCTGACACTTTTTGAGTTCAGATATTAAAGATCATCAATCTTGCGGAAAGAGATGGTTAGAGTTATAGATTATGTAACGTGTAGAGAGGGAGAGAGAGTTATGGAACAGTATTTAGAAGAAGAAAAAAAATGTGTTGTAGTACATTCGCTAAACATGCCCTGCTGCTGTCTGTAGCTTGTGCTGTTGCTCTCTCTCTCTCTGGTTTTTGTCCATCATCGCAACAGCGGGATTACAGATTATTATACACACAGAGATAGGTGAATCACGACCTTCTCCGACATTAAAGTAATTGGAATAGTCTATATACCGTCTTATACGGACCAAGCCAGGGGAAGATTGGGTCGTCTGGAGTCAGGGATCCTATCGGGGTAGTAGGTCTATCTGAATTTTGGAAATATTCCGAATTTCCTTTACTGCTTGGAATGCCAAGGCAACAGCCCTTTTCTGGCTCTTTAACAGGGTGACTCAGTCTATACGAGTATTAAATAATAGAAAAGTTTAGTACATAAGTGTACTTTAACCACAAGAGATAAAAGTATGCTGTTTGCTTCCTGTTCGGTGATTACATAACTTACTTAGCTCATATGTATTTTCCAAAAAAAAAAAATCTCTCTCTTAATTATGTAATAAAAACCTAAAACTGCATGGTGGCGCCATCTATATTGAGTAGGCTAATTCCAAGTATTTGACTAACAGGTTACCACTCTTACAGGGTGTCCACAAAATCAATTACACAAGTGTTGTTCACCCCTTTTGCTACGGTAACTTTTTTATTGCCATACTCCTTCTTCTTCTTAGATGTATTTTTATTCCCGAGGCGGACTTAGCCGCCAGCGTTAACTTAATGAATGTAGCACCAGCCATGATTAGATATATAAAGATTGCCTCCCTTTTGTCTTGAATAAAAGAACAAAGGCGCATCGAAGAACACCCCTGCTGCTGCTGCAGCTAAAAACTAAATGTATTATAATTAACAGACGTTTACATGGCGATAAAAGTCATGAAAATTCATAAACTTCTTACGTATAGATCGTGTTCTTCTTAAAAAATTAATTTATTCAACTTTCTCTGAGCGGTATAAATTAGTAAAAGCTTAATTTAAACAAATTACATTTTGAAATGATGCTCATGGATTATTTATTTTAAATACATTTTTAATGCCGCTCTTCCTCCTTCCCTAAAGTCGTAATGTTTAGCTTAGTAATCGAGGGAAATGTGTAAACCCAAATTGTAATATGCAAGTGCGAAAAGAAATGCGTGTTTTGTTGTCAGATTATTAAATAATTTAAAGACTGTTATATTTGGAAAGAAGAACGTTATTTCTGTAAATAATAATGAAGGAAATCCGAAGAGAAGTCACTTGCTCCGGATAACGTAATCGATTTTGACGAAAATTTTTCTGACTTTGCATGATTACGAGTTGAGCTAAATTCTTTAAAGCACCGTAAAGAGAAAACAGGTCTGGACTAAGATCTCTTAATTAAATATCCTTACAAACATTCAGGAGAGAGTAGGGGGTGGTTGGGTTTTCCGCTAAACAACAATAGTGCTCCTCAATGAAGTAAATGAACGATGCAAGACGATCGCTGTAAACAGACAAGACAGAATAATAGACCATCACTAAAAAAAAGAGAAGAGGCGACAAAAAATAATCATTAAACGGAGGTCGCCAAACAACAGTAGAGATGTTCCAATCTTATTACATGGTGCTGCGATTAATCACCCGTATGAAAAGAGAGGGTGGTGGGAGTCCGTCTCTCCAATCAGCCTGATGGAGAGACTCCCCCAGAGGCGATGGGTGTCCAGTCAACCAGACAGGACCCATTTGTTTTGGATATAAACGTAAAACACACGCCGCGACGGCAGAAGGTGTACGCCGCGTAATGTACGCGTTTTTGACGTCGAGGAATTCATCGGGACACCCATTGAAACGTGTGATGGCGACAACAGAGAACTAATGTGGGTCGCAGCTGACTTGACCATAATGAAACCTATGATAATCAATTTATCATAGCGTAATAACAATAGAGACTATAAAAAAAAACAAGTTTTAAAGAATGGTTGCAAAGTTATTAAGCAACATATTGGCAAAAACTCTCGCCTTAATATTATACAGCTTTTTGAGTAATGTTCTATAATCAGTTAATCACGTACAAGTTGGGCTACAAGTGCTGGAAGACTGAACATACTTTGTGAGGAGTGTGAGTACAAGCTGGACGAATACTTTTCAAAACATGACTGAAGATATACTTTGTGAACATCCATAGAATACAATGTGCTAAAAACTTTCAAAATTTGAAAAGTATAACGCAATTTTGATGCAAATGTAACGTTACATAGCTCGCTGGAAACAATACTTTGCTTGCTTGCTGGATATAATAAACGAAAAAGCCTTTGCAACGCTTTTCTGTAACACGCCATGCATGTTTAATTTTGGGTAAAAGTGCGTAGGGTTTTTCCAACGTCGTTAGATTTTGATGAGGAAATAGCGACGAATATGTGACGGAAGACCCTACGTAACCCCCTCCGTCGTAATGGCCGTTCTAACATCCCGTTGTTCGTCGCTACTGCGATAATGAGGGAATCATATTATAAAACGGAATTTTACGCAAACTTGAACCCAGTCCAAAACACTGTCCTATATTCATTACGTTAATCAACCAAAATTCATCCACATTATACGAAAGCTGAGGTGCAAATCCGTTTAAAGCCGTTATCGCTGGCGAAGCTCAAGAGATTAGGGGGGAATTAACCTATGATTTGACTATATCCCCTCTGAGACATCGCAGAGCGATATATCAAACATCGGAGCATCTGGACTCGTTGTAGATTAATCACGCCTCATCTATTGCGAATTAAAATAAGCTTAAATTCGAAAGATTTCCTTATAAAGTTATGAATTCTGTGATAACAAGAA
This sequence comes from Scolopendrellopsis subnuda, assembly GCA_034694405.1. Classification (NCBI taxonomy): domain Eukaryota; kingdom Metazoa; phylum Arthropoda; class Symphyla; family Scolopendrellidae; genus Scolopendrellopsis; species Scolopendrellopsis subnuda. Next base: position 20,109 of record JAQFYH010000008.1, read on the forward strand.
TTAAACTGCAAGTCCAATAATGCCCTCAGCTTTATACTTATTCAGTTTTACGGTGTGTTTCAAAAGGCGTTTTACAATGAGCATAAACTTACTTCGCGGAGAGAGGAGCAAGAATTGATTCTGATTGGATATTCTTATTTTTTTTAAAATTACATTTGGTCACGGCATTTTTCCTTTGTAAAGCTACTTTTGTAACACACTTTTGAGCTAAATAATGCACAGAGTAAGAAATATGGCGGCATAATATGTCAGAAACGCATAAAAACTTCTTCCTTAATACTAAATCCCTTAGTTTTTATTAGAGAATTATGCGATACAGTCCCCATTCCATCATATCCATGCGCATTTGATGTGCTACAAATTCTTTTCTGCGTTAAAAAGGTCTTAAATGTTTTTTCCAGTTAAATCGTGCCTTAATCCTTAATGGAAATCGCCACACGCAGCACTGTATTCTGCGCCCTCCCCACCCCCCCCCCATCTATAATGCCCCCGTGGAAACCTGTTATAATTATTTGACGTTCGCACGAACGAAGCGAGAAGGAATGGAGTTTTAAAACACATATCCCTCGTTCCACACACACCTGTACGAAACCTCCTTTTTGCTGAAATTGATGCCGTCAGTCAAGAAACCGTGAGGCGATAAGAAAATATTCACCCGGAGAAAACTGTCCAATCTGGGATAGAGAGGAAATCCAAATTCCAAAAGATTTATGCACTAATTATGATCATCATCAGCGCTCTTTTAACCAGAGCTTATAATTTTTGGAAAATCGTTTAAGCAGACAGCAGAATATAGCCAATTAAAATGATCGAGGTTATAAATTCACGTTTCGAGCAAAAGAAAAGAGTCTGTGCTTGTATCGTCCCCCAAAAAATCATTGCATGTGGAACAGAAACCTTCTCATTGCGAAGTCCTACAAAAGATTGAGATTTGTCTACACACGAAACCCATAAAATCGATAATCGCAATCAATGTTCAGTATCGATACAACTGCGTTTCCGTTGCCGCCCACTGTTGAATGTATCGATGTTGTCAGAAATCGACGAGCTGTGGAATTAGAAGGTTGGAAGTTGCTGAAAGAAAAACTTCCAGGTTGGAACATTTGATATACTGATTTAATCGATAAACAGATATGTTGAATGCACCTTTAAACAGCTGATTTTTGGAAAAAATTGTCTCTAAGTTACTCAAACCACATGAACGGGTGGAAATGCGCTAAAACAATGCACTGATCAAATGGTGGGTGGCGGCTGAACATGGAGTTATAAGCTGTATTTTTCTCTCAAACGCACTGAACATCTAAAATGCCATCTTCAACACTCTGAATTCGTTCATCTTCTCTGACCACACGTTTTTTTTTTGTGCGCGCGTAAAGCCATTTTCTCAGCATAATATGTATATTATATAATCCCGGTTGGAATAATGTTTTTCATTTTGCCCTCTGGGTTATGGTCGCTACTAAATCTGTCAAGAGCTAAAGAACGCTGGCTCCGCTGATAAGGAATTCAAAATCTGTTAATTTCTCCACCCTAATGTGTTTCGAAGACAGCATCAGGAATAATAAAAATGCATCGGCCATCATTATATTTAAAAAGACGTTCAAGACCGCAGCAGTTATGATTATTCAAGGTGCAGGGCCGTGCCAAAACGGCGGGTGGAACTTACCAAGATGGCGGATTAAAACCATGCAGCTCTTTTAGAGAAACTAGCGGTTCCCACTTTCAGGTTCACAGCAAGAACTTGGGCTAGTACATGATCCACCCGAAAATACCCATCACTGTTTCCCATCGTTCATCTCCCCAAAACAGATCGCGAGTCCATTATGGGAAGCGATGAAAGCGCACTAGAATATTTTATACCGTTTGCTATAAACTAACAAATAATTTGGATGGGGGGAGGGGGACTTGTAACATCGGGTCCCAGTTAAATACGGAGTATCGGAATTATTTTTCGACTAAGTACAGTGCAAACCCCTGCATTATGATGCCTTAGGATCCCCATAGAGTTATCTTTCCCCCAGTCCCCCAATCCCCTTTAACTTTGCACTGGTTACGTCCCTGTGGCACTAGCAGAAGAAGAGATTAGAGTGTCAAGTTATAACAGGTGAATTTTCCACACAAGATCCAAGAGATATGTTAGAAAATAGAGAAGAAGAAGAAGCTAGAAAGAAAATTGAGATGAAAATGAACATTAGACATAAAACGTAATAGGGCTACAATCAGTGTGGAAATTGGAGAGAGAGGGGGGGGGGTAGGCAAAGGCGGTCTTTCTGGAATATTACAGTCATAAACTTTGTGAATATTATGCAAGTATTAACGCCTCTGAAAGAGATGGCACCCCAAGGACCGTGACCAAACAGGACCAGGTCGAGGACATTTTACCTCGCGGCAATTTGGCTCGAAATTCGATATAGTATAAGATTATAAAAAAAAATCACATTAATTAATCATTATAATATAGGGCACGTCGACATTCCTCGTGTCATAAAATCTATATGTATCGCTTTATCTCTTATAGCAGAGGTAAAAATACAATCACATCTGCAGGCTATAATAATAACAGGGGTCACACCACATATATATCCCACCTTTGCATAAATTTATTAAAGTTTATATTGTCTCGCAAGTTGCATTATTATCATCATTAAATTCGAGTCATTCGCAATGTATTAGCTGAGTCAGCCAGCCAGACAATTGAAAAGAGTTTGTGCTAAGGTGTATTTCTCTTTTTTATATTGAAGAGACGTACATGAACCTTTCGTGCAAAAAAAACTTGTGGTCACTAGGCCAACCCTCCAACCAACTAATATGATAGTTATTATGCGACTATATTGCATGTAAACATCATGACTATAAAAATACCTTCGGTTGGGTCGCGTTTTTTAGTCTTTTATTTCAATATCCCCGTGCTGCTGGATGGCGTGTAAATTAAAACCTATCTTTCCTCTTCATAATTAAAGGGAATAACGCATTTGTGAAATTGTGACTCACTGATTACAGTCAATGTCGAACTTTGCTGTGTGGTGCATACGGTTGCATTACGTTTCGGAACTTGTGGAAGTAATGCAACCATATGCACCATACACAAAAGTGAAACAGCAACGTCACAAGTGCGTTATTCTCTTTAAATCAAAAGCGACACTATAGCCGCATACCTCATTTGGTACAACGAGGATTCTCAAATGCCTAGCCTATATCAAACATTTATTTAAAAATTATTATTATGTGTTCATCGATTTAAAACTTTAAATCAAAAGTAGTTAGAAAAGACAGGATGCGCCAAAGCCCTTGTAAACAACACGTTTTTGATTAACCAGAACGGCGCGTTTAACTATACCGATACATAATGCAGAGATTGCACATGACGAAATGAAACTGATTTTCCTGCGATGTACACCGTTGTACACCAACGGTGTATGTACGAACTACGAAGCAATTTAATACAGAGTTATAGAAAGTTTTCACTATTATATAGGAGTCGAATGCCCTACAGGCTACCAGAGTATGCTATGCATACATAACGTACCGTATTAATACAATTTAGACAGGGTAAACTGATACCAGCTGTTTATCGTGTACAGAAATGCAAACTGAGATTTTCAGATTTTGCATAATGCGATTTACAGTCTTTCCATCAAACACTATGAAATTTCATCTAACCTTATTAGATCTTTTCACTTCTTCTTTCTGCAGATGTCTCATCAAAAGGTTTTTATTTTCAAAATCGCATTAGACGAACGCTATGGTAATTAAACTCGCTACTTATTCTGTTGCGTAGTTTTTCTCCATTCAATTTTTTTTTTCAATTTGTATTCAAAGATTTCGCATTTTATTCACTATAGATGGAATGAATCTGAAAATGTTTTTTCCCAAACTTTCTTATTTTTATTTCAATCTGGATTATGAGCATTCTCTCTTTATCATCAACTAATTCTGTGCCCACAGTTCTCTATTTATAAGTTTTTTTTCTCTCTTTCTTGTAAGATATAAATTATTCAAGTGTGACGACACGCTGAATATTATATGCCACAAAGTACCTTCTATTTATCCCATTCCTTTCATCGCTTCTTTTCGAAAAGACGTGACGCGCAGGGTCCACCGCACACGTCCAATACCATACACCGGTTTGTGGTCCCCCCAGAAGGGGTCTCCAGAAAACCTTTTCAAGAAAAATATATACCTGCAGGAAAGGTACTCGTCGTGAAAGGTGCAGTCAACCGTGTAAGTTTCTCTCTTGGACGCCATTTGTGATCGGAGTTGAAGGTCCTTGTTTTGTCCTGTCGGCATAAATCTATAGGGGTATTATACGCTTCTTAACAGGATTAGCGGGGGAACGTTTTTTTTTTTTTCATGAGCAGGGATTTTTTATACCCCACGTATCGTATAACAGTGTTTGATAATCGCACTTCTAACGGTGTGTGTGCGGTATATAAGCATGTAAAAAGAATTTTCTACGAATAAATGAATGTCTTCGAATAATCCTTTACGTTTTGTAAATATGCCGTAACCTATAAAGTAAGATGGGATAGAGATCCTCTCGAACATGAATAATAAAAACCCCCCTTCTTGTAATAAAGTTTTGAGAATAAATTCTCCTATAAATAATTTATTGTTTATCTCCCCCTCATGTTCTGGGAGTATCAGAGTAGCACCCACGTATATAAACAGCACAGTTTAAAATTGTGTTTCCTTTTACGACATTCGATATTCGAACCCGGAGCTCCAATAAAGAAAGGAGTTAAAATAAACGTTAACTGTATCCGTATCAGCCCATAGACACTCAACTGACCAGGTGCAGAAACATGAAACGGATTTCTCTCATTTCTGCTCTTTCCATGATTGATGATATATGGCAATAATGACGTCAGACAAAGATTAGAGCACCTTTTCAACTTGCGTAATATTCTGTCCTCTCCTGACAACTTATAACTCCTTGCTCAAACTGCAGACAGTTAATTATTATGCTGCGCAATAAAAAAAAAACCGAACATGGTCTTAAGTGATTATTATAACGGTGTATCGAGGCAGGTGCAGCGCTCAATTATAAACAAATTTCTTTAGATCATTCTCTGAAACGCATCTGCTGATTCAGCAGCGACGAACGAAAATTAAAAATCAATTTTTTTTTTATAATATAACTTACGTAAAACATCGATCCTTTTATGTTATATTTTTGGGGATTGATTACCGGCTCATTATCCCTTATATCCTAATTAGGTTATCCGGCAATTTTTTCGGTTTGTTTGGGTTCTAATGAGCGAAGGTTCTGTACACATCAGAGGATGAGATGCCTAATGGGTGCAGAAAAAAAAAGCACCTCAAGAGAGCTGGGTGGGAGAAGGGGATAAAAAAGCATGGCAGCCTAGCGGCATGCTTCAGACGCCATGCCTGATCACGCGAACTCGTGGGTGCATTTTCTAGTAGCAGGCGTGATAGCAGGAAACACACTACACAGCCGGCCTTGTCAGGACATTGATTTTCCATTTCCAGCTTTCAGTAAATTGGCTGGTATAAGCGGGAAAACGAGAAGGAGGGGGAGAGAAAAACCCGGTGGGTCTAAAGGAAGATATAGGGGGTTTCATCCCACCTACGCACCCCATTCTTCTTGGAAACTTTCGACGCTCCGCACATAATAATGCGGCAGCATGTCTTTAACGATATACTTAAAGACGAAGAAAAAGTTACCGAAAAAAAAAAGCGCAGCTTGCGTAATATATTATATAAAAAAGAAGGGTGCCCATATAAATGCAGGTTTTGTTAGCGCCATTAACAATTCACTTTTCACTTGATCATCGCATTTTTTTCCCTTAATATCTAGTCACATATTATGGCAAAATGTTGATCGCAGCAACAAAACTTTTGCTACAGCACGATAAGTGCCACTTAGCTTTACGCGTACCAGAATATATACTGTAGAAAACGGTTTAAAGACAACTATAGGCCTACCTACTAGACCCCATGTTAACACTACTAAAAATTATATTCTTCATCTTGCTTGTAGCGCCTCTAGCGACAAAATTGTGTACAAATTAATTAATTAATTCTGAGTCCTGATGGACCAATTTTAAAGCAAACATTTTGTCACCAAGAACAACAAGTCCTGACTTCTTGGTCCTGTCTATCCATCCATAGATCCTATAGACACAGGGCAAATTTCATAATCCAGAACCCACTGTGTCACTGTGTGATAAAGATTCGATCGCCATCTTTACTCTCGCAGCTCCTCCTTTCGGCGAAAACTATGAAAAAACGAGCCTGCAAGTTTGAGATGAAAATGACGTCATATAGCTCATTTGACGTCACTCTATAACGACGCGCTGAATGGGGAAATAATGGTGAAATGTAACGAGTATAAAATTCCTACATTTGCGGAGAGAATGGAAAATGAAACTTTTTAGCCACGATGATGATGTTTATGTCGACCAGTTCATGCGCCGGAGCGACCAAAACACATAAAACCCCACCTCCGCTTATGTAGATTAAACGCAAAGTGCAGTATATCAGTCTGTACGACCACTGAAATGGTCAACCCGCACGCTTTCCCAGGCGAATGTTCTGCGGGGTTATAACGAGGCATTTTATTTTAATACAAACTTTTAACAGCAACGTATACATAGCGATATGAGAGTGTAGAATCGATCATTTTCGTCTTATATACCGCAGCTGCCTGAGATGCGAGTACATCACTGAATATATAAAATTTACGGTGAACTGAATCCATCTTTTCCATGATCCAGTCAACCATGATGCCCCCAAACAATATTGTATTTATTAAAGTTCAGCGAAAAGGAGGAGAAAACAAGATGTATTTTATATTTGATACGAAACTTCATTCCTATAAACCATAAGTAAATCGAAAGTTTATCTTGACAATTTTGATCTGTTTTCAAAAAATGGTATACTGTACTATTGATTCGATTCTCTGTCTGCGAAACCAATTTTTGGTGATATATTTATGGCAAAACGATAGCTCACAAGAACTCACCTGAGTATTAGCATACTCAATACTGTATTGCGTATGCTAATACTTTAGTGCCTTCCTGTGAGCTACTGTGCTCTATAGAGTGACAGTAATGTATTAGGGTGCTAGGCTACACTACTCACCTCACAGGAACTCGCTAATTTAAGTTTATTTATTAGCA